>JAQFZN010001855.1:0-13606 GCA_034687075.1 Geophilus carpophagus
AATGAACCAATCCTGCATCAGTATTTTAGCTTCATGACAGACAGACAGACAGACGGACGGACAAAGCAAAATATATACTGTATATAGATTTCTAGCTCGTTCATTTATAATCATGTGACAATTTTTTGGGACACACTCACATGCAGTCACATGACACAGGAAAACCACTCAGGGTCTACCATGAGGCACTGACTCCTGGTATTGTGACCCTTTAACCCTTTGAACCCCATGCTGAGGCACAGTCAGTTCAGAGTCAGACACCAACAAGAGAGCTTCTCCTGTCTGTGGTCTGACTAAAGATTGAGTCGCGAACTGTGCAGGAAAGACGAGTCTCTTCTGGCTGGCATTGTTGCCAATGAAGCATACTTATTTAGGCCTTCCCAATAAGTTCCCAGTGCATTGATTTATGCGTCAATAGCAACAGCATGAATGATCAAAATCACCTCCACGTCAATTTGTAAAATCCAGAAAACTTTTTTATAAAGTTAAAAATTGATTAAAGTAACATCTTTTAAGCATAAACATTACATTTCAATAATTTCTGAACAAAGGAGGTAAGCCACCCCATCAGGAGGGGACTTTGACCGGCTTAGTTTTTTTTTTTAAATAAAGAAAAATAGCAGGTCAAGAATTTTTTTATGAAAAGAGTTGTATTCTACAATGTGAAATCTACATTCTGACCAAATTTTATGCAAAAATATCAATTTGCAAAAAAGTTATTAAGAAAATATGAAAAACATGGCACAAAGTAACCCTATTTTATGATACATAAATGAATAACCACTGTGTTGTTATTTTCCATTGTGATACACTGTCCACTTTGTTAAACATGTCCTCAGCAAGGTTGCAGAGGAAGGGTGGTCACTGAGTAAACAAAAATATTAAGTCATTTGTATATCTAAATTTTTGTGTATGGTTTGATTTTAGATGAAATTTTTACTTTTTTATTCCTAAATTATGTAATCTTAAAAAGTAACCCAATTTAAAGATATGAAAATAATTAAATTGTTACTTACCTTTAGTAGCTGCTGTG
Source organism: Geophilus carpophagus (assembly GCA_034687075.1). Classification (NCBI taxonomy): domain Eukaryota; kingdom Metazoa; phylum Arthropoda; class Chilopoda; order Geophilomorpha; family Geophilidae; genus Geophilus; species Geophilus carpophagus. Next base: position 1,034 of record JAQFZN010001855.1, read on the forward strand.
TGTAAATAATTTTGTTTTAATCTGCTCGGAATTATTGAATTATGTATTCCAACACAAACTAATAATTAGTATGGTTGGCATGACAAAATATAATTACTGAATGTCTATTTTTACTATCTCACAGAAATATTTATTACCACTGGAGCATAATAATACATAAATGTTTAAGTCTTTTGTGGTGATTCGAAAGGGCCTTGGTCGAATCGCCACTAGATAACACCAGAGGACGTAGCTTCCCTCCTCGTTAATATTCACAAGTTTGGACCAATGGGGATTGAATGGGCGTGACCAAAGTTTACCTGCGCGGTGACGGACTTAGGATTCATTAGTGGCGACTCCCGGTTCAGACTTGTAACAACCCTGTTTTCAAGTCTGAGTTATTTTCTTGAATTGGAAAGATTTCAATTCGAGAGACTAAGTCGTCACGCTTTATTGTGATTCTCATATTGAGGACTTTCCTCTGTTTGCGAATGTGTGTTTGGTTTAGGTTAATTTAGTCATTATTATTTTGTATTGTTGTGTATGTTTAAATAGAATATAATTAGTTTAGTTGCTTAAGTTCCGGAATTGTTGCGAGCCGCAACAATTCTGTGTTATTATTTATAATTTTAATCTCATTTTCATTGCATTGTAATTTTACCTTAATTGTCAAGTAAATATTGGTTGTTTGCGTGTAACTGGTTGTCGTTTCTTCTTTGGCCATAACGAACATTGAAAAGACCTAGAGTAAGCAGCGCTAGTCGTTGTACTAACCGCCCATTTAGGCTGAGTAATCTAGAGTTACTTTACTTTTAATATTAAATTGAATCTATATAATTAAAAAAATGAGTGTCCATTAGTCATGCTTATAATTCCTTAAGCTGTCATGTGCAGGGAGGTGGTCTCAAGGGTGGATCCAGGTTTTTTATAATATAAATTTAACTTTACTGTTTGACTTTAGGTGGCATTGATTCATCATATTTCCTGTTGCACATCAGTAGTTAGTCATTCTATTTTTTACAGCAGGGTTATTCGTATGTGTTGTGGTGGTTGTTTCCCAAATTATTATTCAATTCCTGATTTATTCATATATTTTCTACATATATTTTGGCTAAAGCTATATTAGAATTTCATTGAACTAATGTAGTTTAAAGTTGTTCTCTCGAAATGAATCTGTTTTTATAATCTTCTTTTGTTAGGCTTAAAAATTAGCACTAATCTCTGCGTGGTCAGTCCTCAGTAACTAAATCAAGGTATTAAATTCAAATTTAAGTTAATGAATTTTTTGACTTTTGATTTTTAGCATTGTAAGACCTCATTCATATAAGAATGAGGCATTTTGCTAAATTTGTCTCAATTTTTATTTGTTGATCCCTACTATTTTATAGTGTTAAGTGACAATTCCCTTATTCAAATTTTTTCATTTTTCTGAATCAATTGTATTTTTTCCCTTTGTTTATCTGCAGTACACCAGCTAATTGTTTATGCACATTTTATTTTGCTTTTAAAATCACTACCACACATGTGAATTAAATGTTTTTTGAAAAACACTTAATAAAAGATTACTTTTTTATTTACAAGGGTTTCTGAATTGGTAATCTTCTATCTTTCTTTTTATAGGGCGGGGGTCCCAGGTGTGATTGAGGTTTTTTAAAATTACAAGAGTTTTAGAAGATCATCAAAGTTATTGCCATTCAGTTAGCATTTGCCATTACAATTATTAAGTCTCAAGAACAAACATTTGATAAAGTTGGATTACTGCTAAATCAAACAGTGTTTAGTCATGTCCAGTTGTATGTTGTTTTTTTAAGAGTTAGATGTTTCAGTGACATTAGAGTTAAATTTCCTTCACGTGCAAATGTAATAAAGAATATTGTATACCCTGAAGTATTATAATTATTGAATTCAGATGAGCTAGATTGAGTTTTATTGTTTTATGTATTCAATATCATTAGTATAAGTGCAATTTTCTACGGGTCTTCTAATTAAATAATTATATAATCTAAATATATAAAAATTATAACTATTGTATTACTAAAAATAATGAATTAAATTGCACATCAAGTGCATTTCAAAACATTTTAAAAATGTATCATGTTAAATTATTACTGGCAAGCACAACCAAATAAGGTCACTGGAGATTATTAAATATTTCTATCTTGACTTTTATGAGTAATGTCAGTCCTAAAAGTTTACTATTTTGCAAGTGAATTAAAAATAATCAGATGTGTTTTCAAGGTGAGTTAGGTAATGCAGAGAAGCATCCTTATTCAATCGAAGATGGATCCACTAAATGATTTGTGAGATATATTTGATTCAATTTGAAGAAAATAATGTTTCAAAATACAACTCAGACTTGCATTATTCATCTTTTATTTATAACACTAATTATGTAAAGAATATAAATTTTATATTTCCAAAACATTCATCTAGTAAAACTTTTACAAGCACTGCTGAATTCAGTTTTTTTTCTTAGAAAAGTGCATTTGATTACACACAAAGTGCATTACAGTAAGTGAGATATTTCAAGAATTAAGTTTATTGGTAATATTTAAAAACCTTATTTGTGATCGCCTTTTGGATCACCAGGTTTGCTAGGGGTTACTGGGGATGGCGAAAGAGTTGTGATGAGGTTTCACCTCTCCTGCCTTACTTGGGGCTAAGACAAGGGAAGGCAGTACCAAATGCACACGAACCTAGAGAAATAACTGACACGATGTTACTGTTGTTTGGCCTTTGTTGTGTTGTCTAAGGGATTTTCTTGGGGCCATTAAATGCCATCCAGCATTCAACTCCAGTGTCAATGTTCCCAACCGCCTAACATGACTGTTACCATGGTAATGGGCATGATAGCCCGGGAAAGCAGAGATCTCCATGGGTTCTTCCTGGCTCTCAACTCATGGCAGTCTCCATGGGCTGCCACCGTGCAGCTAGGTCTTCCCTGTCAGGTCCTACTCTCTCTGCTTACACATATCTTTTGTTTTCACTTCACTCTTGTGACCGCCTATTGGACCACCTGTTCGTAGAGATTACTAGAGATGGAGAAAAAGATACGGGGGATGTCCACAATGTAAGTTTTCCTGAGGCCGTTTACAGAAAAAAAACACAATTTCATGGAAATATTTATTGCAACAATTTACACAAGTGTTAAGCTAATTTTCAACATATTCACCACTGGAATTGAGACATTTGTCATATCGTGGGACCAGCTTTTGAATACCTGTGTCGTAGAAGACTGCCGCCTGGGATTGAAACTACTGTGTGACAACCATCTCCGCTTCTCTGTCATTCTCAAAATGCTGATGCTGACTGGACAGGAATTTCTTAAGGTGTAGGAAAAGATGGAAATCACTGGGAGCGAGGTCCAGGCTGTAGGGTGGATGATTAAACACCTCCCAGCTGAACTCCTGCAGGAGACTTGCTGTTCGTCTTACTGTGTATGGCTTAGCATTATCGTGCAGGAAGACAATATCAGCACTGAGCATCCCACGCCGCTTGTTTTGAATTGCTCGTTGCAATTTCTGCGATGTTTCACAATAACGCTCAGCATTCACTGTCTCATCTCTTGTCAGGAACTCAACGTGGAGAATGCCCCGTCTGTCCCAGAACACTGTGCACATCACTTTTTGTGTCGACAATGTTTACTTGAATTTCATCTTACAGGGAGATTACTATGACACCATTGCATTGACTGCTGCTTGGTTTCTGAGGTAATGTGTGCAATCCATGTTTCATCACCTGTGATGATCCGGTCCAGAATCTTGTCACCGTCATCATGATACCACTGCAGAAATGTCAATGCTGATTCCATGCACTTTGTTTTGTGTTCTGATGTCAGTTGCTTCGGCACCCACCTGGCACACAATTTTCTGAAAAACAGGTGCTCTGTGATAATTTCATGCAACAATGATCGAGAAATCTGTGGGAAATGACAGCTAAGTTTTGTAATTGTAAAGCAACGATTTTCAATAATGCGTTCTCGCACATTTTCCACAAAATGGTTTGTAATGATAGATGGCCTTCCATTGCACTTCTCATTGTGCACACTTTGTCGACCTGCTGAAAACTGTATGCACCAGTGATGCACTATTTGCTTACTCATGGCGCTATGTTTTGTGCATTCAAAAACTTTATTACTGATTGCACCTCACAGTCAGCAGGAGCTGGAATAAGATCCTCTATTTTAACAGTTGCAACAATGCCACTGTGAGAACTTAGGAAGTAAAGTTAGAGCATGCGCCATGCTACGTCATTACTCTGTCACATATATGCAGTCACTTTGCGCAATATAATGTTTGTTAGCAGTGAGACATGTAGGAAACTTACTTTGTGGACATCCCTTGTATACTGTATAATGCTAAGGAACTGCAACTTCAGGAACAGAGTCTTGTCTTAGGACATGCACCTTAACCTTTCCAATACCACACTGAGTTTTTTTTGACCCAGACATTGTAAAATATTAAAAAATTATACAAAGAATTTACAGATTTTAATAAAACTTTATGACTTCCTAGAAAATATATTTAAAAATCATACTGAGCAAAAAAAATTATTAATTTATTAATTACAAAATAAATTATAAAATAAATAGTCAATATTGTCAATTTCAAGTGTCTTTTTTGACATAAAAACTTCACTGTAAGGCACAGTAAGAGGATTAAAAGGGGGAGTTTGAAAGGGGAATTCAGGTTGGGAGTTTGAAAGTCAATACCATAACTTATAAAATTACCATTAAATTACTCACTGTCATTACTGACCAATAGAAACATTTTGAATCTACTTTAGTATCTATATATATCTATGAAAAATAATTGTATTATAAACCAAAATTTATAATGCCAGTTACTACAAGACTTTGTTTGTTGAAATGAAATTTTATGTTTCATTAATCTTGGGTAGATAGGCCATTAAGTTATATCCTTGAAAACTATTAACACAAATTTGACCCAAGACAGTGGAGAAAAGATCGCTATGCGATCGGTATTGCAAAGGTTAAGAGTCATGTTTCTAGCTCTCTTGGTTGGACATGCATCTGGCATTCCTCTCAGGATTCAGTTACTGCACCAAGGGAAAGGCAGTTTTGCTGCCCGGTAATACCGCCTAGGCCTGTGTCTGAAGGCACTTGAGCATAGTTTGAACCCTACGCTAGACCAATAGGCCACCGGGCTTGGTTAGAATTTCGGAGTGTTGCTGATTTATCAGCGGCATGCTTTAGGTAGAAATAAGTTATGAGTGAAGGCTGCAATAAATATAGGTTTACTGAACTTACTGAATCTTATGTCCCATTCTTTATTATGTTTTGTCCCCTCGTCTCCATCTGACACCCAAACCTTGAAAAGAGGCAAGAGGCATTAATAGTCTTGACTTTCACTCAACTCAGACTGAGACTGCTTCCCTTAGGTCACATCCTCTCTCTATTTTTGGATGAGAGGGCAGAGTCAAAGATGCAGTCCTGAGACCATGACAAACAACAAACCCAGTGGATTGTATATCCATCACAGGGTCCAAAGCTAAAGGGTTGCAATTAATGAGAGGTCTCACACTAATTGGTCACCTATATATATTAAGCATCTGGTCAACCAAGAAAGTTTTTTGCTTTGGATCTTGACTTAAATGAGTCGCACTTCAGCTCTCTTGGAATATAAACATCAGTTGCTACACTAAGAGAAAAGCAATCTTGCCTCTCAGTCTCAGACTTGCCGGGCTTCCCCAACAGGTCCTGTCTCCAAAGGCACTTAAGCTAGTTCAAACCCTGCATACCATGCAGAGAAAGGTCTTAGTTAAACTAACAGATCATCGTGTCCGGTTGGAGTTTCAGAGCATCTCTGACTTGTCAGCAGCATACTTCAGACATGTGTAAATCATGAGAAAAGACTATGATTAATAATGATTAACCAAACTTAACTATTTCTTATGTCTATTATGCTAAGCAAGATATATCCTCTTTAGGGACTCCTTTACTCTTTATGGAGATCCAGAGCATAACAAGCACTACCAAATGGGCCAGAAGAGCCATATTAAGTCAAAACAGATAGATCTATTGTGGAAACAATGCATGGTAATTTATGATGTTTTGCATCAGTACTGGAACCCCAACTTATGTTGATTCTGACCTTAAAAATGAACATGAACAGATTTAATAGCTAGAAGACAGGATGAAAAAAATAAGAGCTGGGATTGTACATTAGCATCAATTTATTCTACACCTCAGTTTGACAGGACATAAGTGCCAGTGAGCTAGGTAACAAGAAGAATAGTGGCAACCAACAACATTCTACTAATAAACCTGCACTGATCTTTTTGATAGCTTAGTTCAACAAGACACAAGTGACAGGATGAAAAGGGCAACTCTAAACTTTATACTAACATTAGAACCAGTTTCAAAGGATTCTGTTGTAATTTGATAAATTAGGTTGCTGTCATAAGCTACTATACTAGTGTATTGTGATGGCCCAATGAGGCATCCATACCTAGTGTTTAGGATTTTGGTCACCAGGGTGTTTTTCAGGTGAAAAACACTCATTCTCTCTCTTGCTTTGATGCAGTAAGGATGTCTTGTTTTCATCTCCTTTATTTTTATATACTATTCTAGAACTTTTTTTGAGAATTAGGTTTACTAATTTATATTATTAGGGACCACTTAAGGTAGTGTGTTTAGGCCCTATTGTGCTTTGATTTATTTTAGTCTTATGTGTTTGGCTAGGCCTAACAATTCAGTTCGGTTTCTATCTTTTATTTCTTTTTATTTAGTGTATTTATGCTTTAAAGTGGGCCCAGTTCTCTACATAACTGTGGTAGCAGAGTATGATTTACTTTATCTAGTTTAGTATTGTTTTTTGACTGTGTTTAAATTTTTCCTTTTTCTTAACTTTAGTGTTAAGTTTGGCTATTTTTGAATTTTGACTTGGCTATTTTGGATTTGGGCTGCATTTGGCTGCCATTTTGGATTTAGGATTTTTTTTGTGTTTAGTCTTAGTGACTTTAGCCTTTCTTTTTCTGGCTTGAATTTTCTATATTTTCTTCTGAATTTATTTTGCATTTAAGAGATTTATATGCAATTTATTTATTTAAGAAAATTCAGTTGGTGTAGTTTTTCTTAGATTGCATTTAGTGAAGGTGATCATATAGGTGTGAATCTAAAACACAAACAGAAAAGGCTGTTCAAAATTGCAAATACCTTTTACAGGATGTTCAGAATTAACAAAGCAGCTGTAAAGGCATGTGCACAACTACAGGTTAGAATCACACAATTGTTACAGGAAGCAACAGCAGTATAGCAACTTCGAATTGACTTATAGACAACGTAAACAAAGACAGCCAACAGACTATACACTGTACAAACATAACAAATAACACTAGAGCAATAGACACAGTAGAGAATACATGGCAAAATGAGCCAGTTATGACTTATGTGCCAATACTTCACAGTACTGGAACTAGCCATGCAGCTCTGCCCTTACATTCCTCAATAACCACACCTACCCCACCCACCCTACCATCAAACAAAGTAAGAACAGGACAAAGCTGGGTGAAAGGACTCCTTTAAAAAGATTAAAATTGATACTTATCGTAAAATAGTCTATAAAAAAGATTGATTTGAAGAAACATCATGCATCGTAAAAGACAACAAAAATGGATTCTATGTTATTGCTAGACCTATAACTTTGGACAAACCAAAAATTGTAAATATCTGCAACCATAAACTTTATATCCCAGAAATAGATTTAATGGAATCGCCAATTGAAGATGTAAAGTCAGGATAACAAAACGAGCATCAAGCCTACTAATCCTAAAAACAAGGACCAAAGCCAACGGCTCAACTTTAAAAAAGAGAGATAAGCAGTGATTAATAGCCTAACAAGTTGTAAAAACTAAAACAGGCCGTACACAGACAAGCTCCCCTCTTAGGAAGGAAACTTCACATTAAAATAGACTTTTATTAATGGAAAATTAAAAGATTACCTAAGAAATTTTTTGTTTTTACGATCAAAAATGTCATTTCCTGCTACAATCTAAATTTAAGAAACTTAACACAATTTGACTAATAATGTAATTTATGATGCCACAAACATATAGTAAAAGAAAAGTTCGATAAACTTTGAACAATCAGATGAATTTAAGTTGATAGACTTTAATTTTTAATGGAAATTTAATGGAAATGCTAACAATTTCAACTTAGTAAGATACGTTATTGACACGAGTTTATATGACGGAATTACAAAGCCGTGGACAAGAACTTTGTTTTTCAACATCTGTGTTTAAATTAATTCCGTTAAACAATTTGCGCACATTTTTAGCAGTTGCAGTAGAGTTTCAAAATGTTGTATTTTCTTTGATAGCAAAATGCATGCTGTTAAATAGAAGATTAGAATTCAAATTAGGTATATTACTACTTAATAGAATAATAAATTTACCTGCAGGTTTGTAAATTTATTATTTTTGTATCTAAACACTCTTGTTTACATTGGTAGTACTCAGTTGCATTTGAAGAGCATGGTCTCTTGCGAATGTTTAAATATTCTATCTGAAATCCATTCAAAGTACTAATCTAGTATCAGTTCTGGTCCTGGGAATTATTTAAGTTTTATGCTTACTTTCACTGGAATTATTAATGTTTGACTCAGTTTTGAAGATGGGACATCTATGGGGCTGTACTTTAAGAATGTAATGCCTAAACTCATGTTTTTGGCACCTCCCTCCCCCCATGTCACGCTAATGTCACAAAAAACCCTCCAATGTCGTACTAAATCCATCTTTTCCTATTGATTGGCGTCACTGTCACAGAAATTTCAGACCCTTATCTCCCCATGTCACATGGTGTCATGGTCTCATCATACCCCCCCCCCACTGTCCGCGAACGTTCTTTAAGTATAGCCCCTATACTATGGTGACTGTATGAGGAAAAATTGAATCATCAGGTGCACTAAAATAAATCTGAAACAATTAATCAATAATACTTTGTTAATTCACTGTAAGCAAAATAACAGTCATTATACTTGTGATGCTTCTGGTTGGCAAATGTTATCTACTTCTAGCACGCCAACAAATAATACTACCATCTTAAATCTTATTGGAACTGGAAGTAGGATAAAGAAATACGTATAAGAAATTATATAACACCAATTTAGTTTTGTTTATAATTGAATGCTTACAAAATGGATATTTTATGCAAATTCCATTTGTTAATTTAATTCGCTTTTGTTATTTGCTAGGTCTTCTAATGGATTCTGTGAAAGTAATAACAAATACAACAACAATGAAACAAAATATTTTCTGAACGAAGCAGTTACTGGAGTACAAAAATGTTAAATATGAAAAAATATATGTAAAACTTACTAACTCTCGAACTAAATTCGAATCTGCTAGTTGACTATGTAATGCTTTCCATAGTTTGTGAACATGAGTATTTTTAAAATTTATCAGATCATATGCATCAACTTGACATTTGGTGTAATTCATGTTGTGATACTTTAAATACTTTAATTTCAAACTAATAATTCTCCCATTTTGTAATCCTGAACAAACAATGATAGTAGGAAAAGTTATAATCGCATGATCTTCAATCTTGATTGTTTTTTGAATTGATCCTGATACGTAAAACTAGATTCGTGCTTGAACAAGAAGACAGCACCACACAATACAAACAATAACAACAAACATCCATTTTGAGATAATTTGATTTTTTGTTTATCTTTTGAGCATACATTTTGAAATCGATTCGATTTTGGCTTATATAACTTTGGTATTTCAACATTTGAGAATGTATCTTTTTTTTTACTTTTCTTTCACGTTTTAGTAATTTTATTATAAAATCAATTAAGAAATGTAAAGAAAATCCTAACCACAAACCAAGATTACCTCCAAAATCAGATAACAACCCAAAAAAGTCATAAATCCATCTTTCTTGAAACACTGTTTCATCATCACTTTTTACATTGAAAGTAACTTGAATATCACTCTCACTAGGATCGTAAAACACTGCAAGATCATAATATTAATCGTCACAACTTCTTGCGCAGTTGCAGTCAGTCGAAGGTGTTGCAATTCCTATATCAACCAAGATTTTTAAGTATAACTTCAATATGTTTCTTTAGAATTATTGCATAATGGTTTTGACTTTGTTTTAATGTATGGTAACCTTTTATAAAAAGAGATTATATTAATTTTACAGCTCAATGGGTTATAAAATGACATTAATCCTCTTTCAATTTGACTTATTTACCTGCATGAATCATTGTGAAATTTATGTTGAATACAATCAAGTCCACAGGAAACATAGTCTTCGTTTGGTACACATGGATCATTTTTTGCATTCAAAAATGAATACTACAAACAACGGATATATTTAGCAAAACAACTAATAAATTTTAAATTGTTTATACTTTTTTATAATCTAATGTAAAGATTTGTGTTGTATATTCCAAAAGTACTAACACGTATTGAAAATCAAATGGATAATCCAAACTTATCAGAAAATTAATTTTTAAGTTATCTACTATATATTTCTTAAAGTTTGTGTGTTTCTGTGTCGGTGTCCTCCTATACATGCCCTCAATTCAGAACCAAACTTTGCAAAATTTGACAAGGATACTTCTAATACAAATCTAAGTCAACTGAAAAAAGTTTTGGTTAAATTAGGATTATGGCTTCCATGGATGGACCTGATTGGCCATTTTGAAGCTGGGTAGCCGGGCAAATAGCTGCCCTGGGCAGATGGCCCAGGCAGGTGGCTTGCAGGTATGGATCTAATTGGTTACTGATTTTTCATAAAAATTGCCACAAATTGCTTTTTTCACCATTTTTATAAGGAATTGAAGCAGTATATGGTCATTCTGATGCCAGAAATGCATTCAGAGCATTAGAATACATATGATTTGAGTCTTTGTTCATCAAATTTTAATGATTTTTAAGAATAAAATTTTTGAGAATAAAATCATTAATTTTTGTAGAAAATTACCATGAATTGCCTTGATCGCCTTTTTCTTCAGGAATCTTAGCAACATATAATAATTCTAATGCCAGAAATGGATTTAGGACATCAGAATTAATATATTTAAAGTCTTACTTTATTAAATTTGAACAATTTCTATTTTTGAGATATTTCTTGACGTTACATTCAAACCTCAAATGATAATTCATGCACCAGTTCATGCTACCACAGTAAACGACTTACAACTGTAAGGCGTAAGTCGTATAAACTATTGCATAATACGAGTATTATGATAAATTAAAAATTATAAAAAAATCAATATTTTAAGAGTTTTATCTACTTTTATGTAAATTGTAAACACACATCAAACCTGAAAGATTGCTGTTAATTTGTTTATTATGATTAACTTTGAGCTTTATTCTTTCATATGTCAAGTAGTTGTAAATAAAATAATTAATTAAATAAATAAATAAATTTAAGAACCAATAAATCTATACTGCTATATGGGGTCAGCAGTGGAGTATCAGTAGTCACCACTGTTGAAAGCTTTCTATCCTAAAGTCAGTTTGTTCACTGCCTTTACAATGAATGGTTCTCCTGGTTTTTTAGCAGGGGTCCTAGCTTATGAAACCAGATTGTACTTTTAAAGCTGAACCCTAAGTTATAAAGCTGTCACTGCAAAAAATTTTCAATTTCCATATTGGAAATATTTTGGAAATGTAATGCAAATATCACGATTCCCAATTGGAAAGTTAACTTTCCAAACTTTGGACAATGTGATATATCCCATTAACTTTCCAAACTAAATGCAACCGTTTCCAACCATATTTCCAAACTGGAAATATATGATTTCCTTGTTGTAATATATGACCTTTTCATTACTGAAAGTCATACTTTAAGTTTGTTTTATTTAAATTTTCCAATTAAAAAGCTTATATTTCCAAAGCAGAAATTTGATTTTTTTTAATTGGATTTATAATATTTCCAAAGCTAAAATATCATTTTTTTTAAATAGAAGTTTTAATTTGATTTTATTAAAATGATTTAGCTATTACCCAGCTAGAATGTGCTCGCTTTTTCATTGCAGCAAGAAATATAAGCCTAAATTAACTTAAACAGCCAGTGAAAACAAAAATGTATTTTTATTTATTCATAAATTGTAAATTACATAATTAAAATTAAAACAAAAATATTTTATTTAATTTTTATTTAAAACATTTGATGTTTTTAACAGAATTAAAATAGTAATTATTTGTTACAAACACATAAGCGTATAAAATTAATTAAACTAACTAAAGCGTACGTCTCATTTACCACAAATAAATTAATCTAATAAATAAAATCAACATTATGTGCGATTATTACTTGTTTTTACGTAAACGATTGAAATACTTGTTCGAGTGTAGCTTATTCAAGTAATCTACAAGACTGAAGCAATCTTTCGCTGTTTCCAACACCACTAACAATTCTATCAACTTTTTGTCTGAAGCTTTTAGAAGGAACTCGAGCACAGCCTAAAAAGATTTCAAAATTTAAATTTCAAACATTAAAATATAAAAATTCTTTCTTACTTGAACGGCACTTGGAAACTTTGTAATTCATTTTGATTATTTTTATTGTCCTGAATGCTTCCATCTACTTGTTTAAGTTTGGCTAAAATAATA
>JAQFZN010001856.1:0-13596 GCA_034687075.1 Geophilus carpophagus
TACAATAGCTCTGTATCACACTCTAATAATAGTGTGATACAGAGTACAGAACAGCATGTGCTAATAATAGCACATGCTAATAATAGCACATGCTAACAGTAGCACATGCCACAAAAGGCCTATACAAACAATTAAAAATGCCATATTTTAAACCTAATGGAAAGGCAAATTAAAAAACTAGGTTTGATTTCTCAAACCTAAAAAGAAATTAAACTAGTTGAAACAGGGGGTCCTGTGCCCAAGAGGTGAGACTGTCTCTGCACCGAATGACCATCTGCTGTTCTGTGAGGAACTCAGATGATGTTTCCGTTGAGGGTTGAAACAAGACTGAGTCCTGTTTCCAGGTGTCACATCTAGTGGGATGACCAATCAGGAAAGGGCCCTAGCCTTGGGGCTTCTCTCTATCCCTCATGATCCTCATCATGCTGGTGGTATTTTAACGTAATAAAATGTTATACAACTCACTCTTTTTGCAGATAATCCGTATATGAGATTTGTTTGATGAGTTATACTTCTGAATCCAGTAATTATTTTATAATTTATAATATCATCATCATCATGCAGCATGTACTTGTAGTATATATGTATGTAAGGAAATAATTTTTTATGCAATTATTTGTTTATACTGGGTAATTTAATCAAATACCATTGCAATATTACTCAAATCGCAATATGGCAAACTTCGATGGAAATGAAATACTACATTTAAATCATCTCCTTGAAACTGAATGAGATTTTCTAAATTTAAATTGAATATTTTATTCATTTCTCTTATAACATGAAATGATCTTACGGTAAAGTACCTGGTGTGAATATGAATTAGCACGAAAGTGATTTTTGCACAAATTCATTCGCGTCAAATCTTGTTGCTCTTATTCATTTCACTCTTATTCATATCCCTATAAATGGATATATGAATAAAAGCAAAATTTTCACATTTATCCATTTTAGATAAATTCACTCTAATTCATTTCCCTGCAATTCATGAATTAGAGCAAACAAGTTAAAAGTAAATGGACAAATTTGGTTATTTATTTTACATGTTTTTAATTTTTTTAAATTTTTATCAAGTTTGACTTCTAAGATTAAAATTTTCCCCCAAAACTTAATTTAAATAATTTAAAAAAAAATTAAAATTTGCGCTTCTTCATATCTTTTTTCGCGCTATTTCATTTTCACGCTATTTCATCTACATGTTTGTGACAATCGCACTTATTTTTTTCACACTAGTTCATGTCGTGCTAATTCATAGAAAAATCATTCCCGCCAATAATGGCACCCAATCTTACTTATAGTGTATGTGTTACAAGAGCCAAACAAAGTCTTTATAATAGTTTGAGGAAAAATTGGAATAAATGGTGTTCCGTGAAATGCTGATCTCTGAAGTTAGGAAAAAGAGAATAAAATTTGAAAGAAAAAATATTCTTCAATTCTTACAGAAAGGAGAAAAGCATTGTTAACTGTCAAATTAAATGACATGAGATCCCATAAAGCAGAAATATTTAAAGTACTGTCTAGTAAAGAAGAGGGATGTACTTGACATATATGTTGAAGTCCCAGTTCATGTACTTTGTTTATTCTCAAAGATACCAAAGGCATGTAATTGTTTGGTCCAGGACAAAAAGTAATTGATGGAAACTTAACAGATGAATTCCGAATTAAAGTGACTTTAGTATTGATCGGATGAGATAAATAAGTGCTAAATCTGTCATAAATTTGAAATGAACATACGAGACAACTGCAACTAATTATTAAAATCCACAAGAAATTCTTAATGGTGCGTTTTTTCGAGAGTATTTGTAGGATTTTCATCTTTTCTGATTTAGTAGTTGCCACTTGATGTTTTTCTAAGTCAGCCATTTTTGTGATGTATCATGGTATGGGAATATGTATTTATAAGCTTATTTTTTGGTATTTACAAGTTGAAATTTGTTATTAGTTTGCTGTTTTGTGTTGGATAGAATAAAATTCTCATCAGATTTTGCAATTTGAGTTTATTTTACAGAAATATTTTTCTCTGATATTAATTTATTATATTAATTATTGAAGTAAAGTTAATGAATTGTAGTATTTACGATTTAATTAGTTTGAGTTTCCTTTACTTACAAAGAATGAAAATTTCTAATAAAATTGAATATTATAACAAAAAGTAGAACACCAATATTGATTTCGATGTTTGTTTGATGAAATTATTATATCGATGTTGTCATGTGAGCGAAAAATGATTGCTTTTTAAGTGTATACAGCTATATTAACAGATATATACTTTCTCAAGTGTTTACTACTACAGAATATTAAATAAAATCTTTGTTGAATCATTTGAAAAAATAAATTAGAAATAATTCTACAAGCTCAATAATACTAGAAATGCTCAATCCCAGAAAAAGGCCTAAATTGCCACCAATATCACAAATAAATGGGATTAAACTATAAAGAATAATATTCTTCAATTACTTGAGTTACATTGTCATCAAAATAGATGGCTAAAACCCAGCTAGCATGAAGCTCGATTAATTTCAATATATCTACTAAGAAATTGAATGTAAATGTTTATAATTTATTCATTTACCAAACTAATGTTTTCATAGTTGCAGTACGGCAAATTTGGGTTAAAATAGACCGTTATAACAAAATCATCGTGAATTATACAATAAATTAGCGCATTTGCTTATCTTTAAATAAAAATAGAAAAATAAGAATATAAAAATTGATTTTCAATTAAGTACTTTAGAAAATTGGTAACGTGATTGAACATGTTTATGTCAACACATCCTTGGTAAGCATAATTTAGTTAATTTGTTCATAGAAAAACATCACTTAAACTCGAATCTTTACAGTATATATTCACGTAAATTTTCAATTCAATTACAATGGTATTTTCACAACAAAAAAGTATGAATTCGTTCAAACAGTAAGTAATTTCATAATTTTTTAAACAATTAATATTCTTTTCTTCGTTGCAAAGATTGGAGCAATAAAATGGTATTCCAAAAACGGAAAAAATTGATGGGAAAATTGAATATCGCAAAAATCAAATCAAATTCAACACCAAATCCGAATGTTAATCACAATAAAAGCTGCATTTGTAATATTATGTGGTTTCTTCTACTTTTTACCTGCACACTCGTTTGTTTTTATCAAATTTATGACAGACTCATCTTTTTTCTTTCTCAACCAATTGGAACAACAATTTCAATAATCCGTAATTCGTCAGTAAAGTTTCCATCAATTACTTTATGTCCTGGAAAACAAAATTATATGCTTTTAGAAGAAATGAAAAAGAAAATCAGTTTACTTGAACATGGTAATCCAGATGACTGGTGTAATATATCAGAAGATAGACTTGTAAATGATACTCAAAATCTCTCTGCAATATGGGACTTAATGACACTAAATACATCAATTATAGCTCAACCATACAATGTATGTATGGAAAAATTAAATTATTAATGGACTGTATTTAACCTGACCCCAAATAATTCCGATAAATACCCCCCAAAATATCGAAAATTGCCCCAATTGAATATTCCAAATTTATATTTATCTATGACCAAAAGAATTTGGAATGTGACCACAAATAATATTGAAAGTTGCCCTAACTCAATATTCCAAATTTTTTTTATTTAGACCCCAATTAAACATAAAAATATAAAAAAATATAGAAGAAAGACATACATTTATTGAAATTGTAAAGTTATTTTGGCAAGTGAAGGCCTTACACGCTTTCTCTTTTCTCCCAATGGCACATTCTTTGCCTCAGTTGGTATAACAAGTAAATTTCAAAAGATGCAATCCCCATTAAGTGCTTGCAGACATACATATAGAAATACCCCTTGTAGATTGGAAAATGTGGGTATGAATGTTTGTCGTTTCAAATAAATGCACCACCTTGCTATCAAGATTCAATAACAAATATTTCTTTGCATAACAATCACTGTAAAACTTGCAATTGTAATACAATTTTGTTTCATCTGATGTTTGGTGACAACATTTAAATCTCCACATGTGTTCATCTTGTATATCTTTTTTTGCATCGTCTAAATTTTTGTATTCTTTTATTTCTGTCCATGTTAGTCCAGTTTTTTGTTTCTTCTGAGTCAGATATATCAATATGCAGTTGAGTGGTCATTATGGGTACATTTGAAGTGAATAACTTTTTATATATAAATTTTAGATGAAACAGAGTATATGTTTCAAAAGAGACTCTTATTGGTTCTATAAGTTGGGGTCATAATACAGTAATTTTTTAGGGAGAATATTATTTATTTGGGGACTAATTAAATAAAAACCTCAAAAAATCACTTGGGGTCAAAATTCAGTAATTTTTGGGGTCACATTAATATTATCCCATTATTATTTATCAAAATACTGTAATTATGTTATTAGTTTTACCAGACCGAATTTGATCAACGTTTCATTGTCGATCATCTTACTAAAACTTCTTACGGAACTTGCAATACCTATGTTTTTAGTAAGTTTAAGACAATATTCGAGAAAATAAATTCATTTGAATTTTTGTTTTCAATGTAGAAGATCTGATAGAGTTTCAAAAAGATAATTATTGGGTTACTTTTAAATTCATCTCTTTGGAGTGTGTTGAATTAGGTGGTTACGTCGCCAAGGTAATTTTATTGCCATCAAATTAATTTAATTTTAATTTAATTTGTTTTTAATTTTTTAGTTTCAGATTCATGATGATAATGAATTAATGAATTATAAATTTGAACAATCTCTTTACAACCTTTATCAAGATGAAACTGAAATATATGGCTTATCTGCAAAAAGGGTTAGTAAATATCATAAGTTATTTTCACAAAAATAACTTAGTATTTTATACCAATTAGTTTAAAGCAATAAATCTCAGTACAAATCCTTGTGATACAGTTCAAGTAGTGAGTCAATGCCACCAGCAATGTCTTGAAAATGACATGAAAAATAAGATAAAATGCAGGTAAATTGAATAAAATTAAAATATAACACTAATCTTTTAATTTAATATTTTTTTTTCAAGATTACCTTTTTTGTTTGTGCCGGAAATTCCATTATGCAAAGATTCAGATATTGGAGAAGTTAAAACAAAATTAAGAGCAGAAATGCAGAGTTTTAACTATTTAAAAAACTGTTCATGTCCACGAAAATGCGATGAAATTTTATTTTCAAATGATTTTAAAATGACAAAGAAGTTATCATACAATGGGTCAGGATTGATAATTTACTTTGAAGATAATGTTATTGAAACAGTAGAAGAATACATTGCTTACACATTCATTCCATTTATCTGTGATGTTGGAGGAAATTTGGGTTTGTTTTTGGGACTGAGTATTCCAGCAATGTTCAAAATTGCTGTATCAATCATTGTTTGCATTACCCATCAATTCAAAAACCATGTTTTTTGTTTTAACTAACATGAATAAAATCATTATTGCATTTCACAATTACTGCACAACAAGTGAAACTGATATTTTTGAGGTACTTCAATAAGTTTAGATTTTATTAATTTTTATAATCTCATTGTAAGCCTTACCACAACCTCGAGAAATTTGTTATGATTACGTAATATTATAGACATAAAAAACCTATATATAGAAACAGCAGATAGCTACAACCACAAACCTGGCAAACGTGGACGATATGCATAACATAAGACATTTGAAATCTTTCATTGTATTTGGGGCTGTGACTAAGTGGAAAATACTTTTTGGAACTTTTAATTAGTAGAAACGTGATCTCCTAGTCCTCCTCTATACCCTTATTTCTGTGTAACATGAATTCTTATACACTCTGTATAAAGAAGAAAAATATGTATATATATATACATCCAGTCGAACTTCCCTAAGTCGAATCATCATAGTTCACCAAAAAAAATTCGAGACGTAGAAAATTCGAGTTACAGAAATAATGTAAAATGCGATCGTAATGAAAAAATTTTCGAAAAAATTTGATATATAGAAAAATTCGACTTATAGAAGTTCGAGTTATGGAAGTTCGACTGTATATATCCAGAAATGCATCTGATTGAATAGCCAAAGACAGAATTACATATACCACACTTAATATGGGTATTGTGCAGTTTGTAACAGTTTTATACATTGTAATTAGTTTGCAACCCAGTCACTAAAATTCAGATAAAGTTCATTGTTTTTGTTTTATATTCAATTTGTATGTATAGAATTTGTGATGGTTTAGTCAGAGAAAACGAATAAATAATTTCACACGTAAATGATGTTTGATTAACCAATATGTACTTACAAATAAAATATACACTCACACACATATAAAGGTTAGAAACACGTATCTCTTATAAGTTAGCATAAATCCACTATGCTACTTATCCTTAATATAACTCTTGAGAATAGTGAACAGAATGCTTAAAAACATAGTAGTACATAAAAAAATTAGCCTTGATATAATTATTCTTTAATCATAACTAAGAACGATACCGGTTCAGAGGCTACTGAATTGTGTTTATTAATCTTATGTCATTACTAGTCACAGAATTTTGAAATTATGATATTCTTAGTTTATTCATTAAGTTGTAATTTGTATTTATTTATGAAAATAACACCAAATTGCTTTTCTTACCATTTTTTTGGAATTGTTGCAATGTATGGTAATTCTGATGCCAGAAATGCATTTAGGGCATTGGAATACATAAAATTAGAGTTTAGTTCATCAAAATTGAATAATTTTTAAGGGTTTTGCTGTTTTGGGGAATACGAACATTGATTTTTAATGAAAATAGCCACGAATTGCCTTAGTAAATAGTAAATAATAAATATAAAATAGTTAATAGACAAAACAATTCCTTCATATGGAAATTGAAATGGAAATTAGTCACATGACTGTCACTGCCCGGGCCTCCCAATCACCCAACCTCATTGTCCAATAAAAAAATGTAAAAATGGACACCAAACAAACTCTCTTCTTTATATATAAAACAGGAATTCATCCAGTTAATAATTTTTCACAATAAAACTCAAAATCTTTTATTGAAAATACTAAAAATTCAAAATAAATGTGTATAAATAATGATAAATACAACATTTTCACTTTTTTATCACCAGATTAAAGTGCACTCTGGTAACAGACTTCCTGAACTACTAGTCAAGTTACGTTTTCAGTGCATTCACAGTCCAAGTCACAGCCACGCTCTACAATTATGTCGAAAACGAACATTGATGAGAGTAATAGAGATTACATGTTACTTATTTTTATTTACTTTAAAATTTATTGCCTTGTTTTATTACCCATACAGTGAACCATAGCCAACATGATTGTGAAGCATGTACACAAATAAATGTAAATCAAGGGTCATCAAAACTTGAAAAAGGTATAACTAGGGCTAAACTTTGTGACGGCCTTTTGGACACATGTCCCGAGGTCGTCACGGGACCTAACAACCCTCAATTTATGGTGCATCAAAAGACTCCGCCTCCCGATCACGTGACTTCGTGAGCCACCTTCCCAAGGCTCACTCAGTCTTGAGTTAGGTGTAGAACAGAGAGGAGCTCCGTTCTGTAGTCTAACGCTTGAGAGACTTGAACAGCACTAAGAGGGATGACTCTCTCTATGCTGGCCTTGTGGTCTAATGTGTGGTTATTCGGGTTACACCGATAACCGATATTTAGGCACTTGATCGCTTTAAGCTTCGTGGCATTCGTGTCATGGTTCTAGTTTTACGTCATCATGGCTCGCCACGTTGTGACAAGCCATGATGACGTAAAACTGAGCACTGGATTCAGGATGGCACTGACTTTGTCAGTGATGCGACGAGCGAGGTAAGGTGACCGAGAGGCCTCGTTACTGTTCATGATTAATAAACATCTGTGTCTCGGAATTATGTCTTGAGTCCAATTTATTCGCGTCTGCCCTTCTTACTACTTGGTGTGCTCCAAACACATCAAGTAGTCCGAAAGGTAGTCACAACTTTACACTTTTTATAATTTCGTAATAACTAAACATTCGAACTTTTGCACAAATAATTATTTTTTTTAAATTAGCAAATTTAATTTTAATTAATTTAAAATATTTTTTTTAATTAATTTTTATTATTTTTTTTAATTAAAAATAATCTTAAAATACTACTCAAATATTTGTTTTATAGATAAAATTTTTGTTAAAGTATCTTTGGGCAAAAAGAAATATGGAATCAAACTTCTTAACAAGAAAAATACAGTAAAGGATTTGAGAAATAAGATCAAACAAGATAATTCAATAGAAAATATAGACAAAGCAACATTTCATGTAAAATTTAGAAAAAAAAATAACAGCAGTAATTAAACTGTTTTTAATTTTTAAAACCCTTTTAGATATTGGATAAAAAAGATGGCATGTTACAACTCCTTGAAAATGAAGAGTTAACTGATTGGGATAAAGTTTACATAGATTAAATTGTGAATGATTCAAATATATTATAAATATTTAATTACGTTTATATAATAAAGTGTTATATTAATTAATAAAATAAGCTAACACACATGGAACATATGTTTACTTAATAATGTTACACTGTAAATGGGGAAACAAGTAAACAAGGATCAACCATAGGTGTGTATATAAAGTTTACGTAAAATGATTTTTTTAAATATTTTTTTAACTGTAAAGTAAAACAATTTGTAACTTAGTATGAATAAACAATATATTGTAAATTGCTTTATCAATAGGTGCATTCAATTTATTTAAGAAAAACTTAAAAGTTTGCTTAAATGACTAAAGTTAAGTCAAATAAGACAAAAATATACTTATTATTGAATGCTCTTAAATGTAATTTTAAGCACTTATTTAATACTCTTAAATAATGATGTAATAATTATAAGGCAGATCTCAAATATTTACATATGCACATTTTCTATTAAATTTAAATTGTAATTTTCTAATGATTTAAATTTACTGACCTGCTCTTTTTCTAAATATGTTCTTGTCTCCAATCTAACTTTTTTTAGCTGCCATTTTTTATAACTAAAATTATGTATTGTTGTACTGAAGCATGCACACTCACTTCAGTTTTTCTTAACAACAATACTTTAAGACAGATAAATAAGAAAATGTGGCTTAAATTTAAGTCAAATTTAAGCAATATTTTTCTTAAAGAAAACTTCATTTTCTGCTAAAATTAAATTTAAGCAACTTCAGCAACGTAAGACAATTTTTCTTAAATAAATGAATGCACCTTATGTATATATTTTTTATTTTTTTAAAATAAGAATTGGATGATGAAAATAAAGATTTAGTAGAATTGTCAGAAGATCAAAAATTAAGTAATTGGTCAAAAGTTTATGTGAAATTTAACTTGTAATCAATTTATTACTAAAAAAACATATTTGGATATTAAATATTTAGTAAAATACAATATCATGTGTCATGGCAAATCTTATCTCAATGATATGATAAGAAAAGCAAACAATAGAAACTAATTTTTAAGATAAAAATTAAAAAAATAACTTGTATGGCTGTGTGAACTTTATCACATAAACTTTATCACACACTTCACTTAATCATATTGTGACAGGTGGACCACCCATTGGGTTGTCATCTCTCATGGTCCTGCCCTTTGATCCAGAAATAGAGAGAGGATGTGGCCTGAGGGAAGACTGTCAAGAGTCAAGAGTCAGTTGTGAGAAGAGAGTGCAGCACCCAAGCGGAGGCATCATGGGATAGGTACTTCCCAAAACCCTCCTCTCTGCTTTTTAGGCTATCATAGCCGTTACCTTTAGAAAAAGTCATGGATAGACACAGAGAGGCACCAACTCCAAGGTGGAATGCTAGATTCCCCTAAACACCAAATAAAGGTCATTATACATAACATCATGTGTCAGATTCCTCCTTTCACCAAGTGCATCAGCACAACCTCATCTGGGCTAATCTCCCAAGTTAGGCCATGTGAGGCCAACCCATTCACAATTGTGAGCTCGTTTAGAATCGGACCTTGAGATAAAGTTATGTTTTTTTTGCTTGCATGAGAAATTGTTTTTACCCTTTCGTGCCTTGTGCACAAACAACTGCTCTGCTTGAATTGATTCACATTTCTTTTTACCCCTGGGATGGTCTTAGAAAAATATTTGTGTGGGAGGGCAGTAAACCACTAGGTGCATTCAATATCTAGAAGTCAAAATGACTTCTTTAACTTATCCGATTTCTCATTGCCAGATGTACATCATAACTGTGAGAAGTGAGATTAGGGAAAGTCAAAAAAAAAAAAGAAGGAGAAGTCAAATAGGAATGACTTCTGTCACTTCTACAAATAATTTGTGTTGTGCACATGCGCATTATCAGGTGTGCTGCTGTTTCAAGCAGCCATTTTGTTCCTTGATCTATTTTCACCCAGACATTTTCAAAGATACCTTTTTATAATTCTTTGATTTATTATTGTTGATTTATTTATTTATTTAATTTTGTTTATTAGATGGTGGCAACTGATTTTAATGTTTATTTCAACATTTAATATACATATACACACTAACATTTCTACACGGACAATTTCACATGTACTTTTAATTTTAAATTGCCTTGTTTTTATAATATATTTTTTCTTATTTGCTTAATTTTTTTAGTTGTAGTACTGATAAACTAGTTCAATATTAAAATATGTCATAAGTTTCAAACAGCTTGTAACTAGTCGTGCAGTTGTGCATTTACAAATTGCACATGCTGACTTCTGAATTGTTTTAAGTGAGTTCAATCACAAGTGACTACTAAAAGTCACTTGTAGAATCATCTAAGTAGAAGTCAAATCGACTTCTAGAGATTGAATGCACCTACTGATGAGTTGAGACTCAAATGAAGTAACCTAACCATTTCTTTGACCCTTTTTAAATAATTTTAAATAAGGCTCCCTGTTTGTCTATTACAAATTAATTTTGTGTGTTTTGATGGGGTTTGATGGGCAACAACTCTGTGAGATGCTGGGGTTTGGTGGTCATTTTTGAGGGTCGAGTGGGCTATCAAGCTAAAGGTGCTAAAGGCTGTAGGATCAGCCAAAGTACAGCTTATCTTTCTACTTTTATAGACATATATTGATTAAAATTAATTATTTCCCATTGTTCATATTTATCAGTACTGAAATATTTTTAACATAAAAAATAAGTAAATAAACTATACTTATCTTATCTCATGTTTAATAAATAATATTCAATGTCAGCTGAAATTGTTAAAATAAGCGATGAACTGCACGTGTAAAAGTAATTACAAAAAATAGCTGAAAATTCAAAAACTCATAATTTATAAATAATGAAAATTTTGTATCTATTAATTTGAATTTTTTGTTTATTTTATGCTGAAATTCAAATATCACTTTTTGTAAATGGTCATGCAACAAATTTATCTTTACCTTCAAATAAAAATACAGTACAACATTTGAAAAATAAATTTCAACAACTGAAATTAATTGATAACTTAGAAAATGCAATTTTCAAACTAAATTGCGTATTTTTAATGAAGCCTTCAAGGATGTCTGCTCTGCAACAAAAGATACAGTAAGAATTGGTGGCAGAGCCATAGTTGGTACAAATGGCCCTAATGATGCCAACCAAAAAAAGATTTTTAATCTCTCATTTGACTCGTTTTATTATATTGTATATTGCATTATTTATTCAATTTTTGAAAGAGTTATCCATGAAAAGCGAGTAAAAGTCTTGAAAGGCATGATAATAGATAATATATAAATTGATATATATAATTAATCAAATATTTGGTTGAAAAAATATTTATTTAACATATCAAATAAATTAAATTATTTTCCACAGCTGCCTAATAAAATAAATTTATAGAAAGAGCCTCCTCTTGTTCTCCATGCTTTACTT
The DNA here is from genome assembly GCA_034687075.1 of Geophilus carpophagus. Classification (NCBI taxonomy): domain Eukaryota; kingdom Metazoa; phylum Arthropoda; class Chilopoda; order Geophilomorpha; family Geophilidae; genus Geophilus; species Geophilus carpophagus. The sequence continues at coordinate 11,799 of JAQFZN010001856.1, forward strand.
GAGACCTGGGAACTGCCATTTGGGCTGGTACAAATTTTATCTTCTCTGAGATAATTTTATACTGCTTGCTATGAGTAGCGGAAGGGTTTGCAGGTGTGTAATTGATATTTTTTGCATAGCATTGTTGGTTTAAAAGTTACAAGTTGCAAAATGATGATGCAATAATGTCACATAAATTTAACATGTGTTATTGAATTCCTCACATGTCATTTAATTAAATTGATAATTTAATTTTTTTTTTAAATTCTTATGTATGTAAAATGATTCACTTGGTAGGTGTTTGATGAGACACCCTGTATAATAAAGTGCTATGTTAATTAATAAAATAGGCTAACACACATAAAACATGTGTTTACTTAATAATGTTTCAAGGTAAATGAGAAAACAAGTAAACAAGGATCAACCTTAGGTGTGTGTATAAAGTTTATGTAAAATAATTTTTTTTAAATATTTTTTAACTGTAAAGTAAAATAATTTGTAACTAAGTATGATTAAACAATATATATTGCTTTATCACTGTAAAAATATATAAGCAATTATAAGAAACCAATTTCAAAATAATGACAATATTAGAAATTATATGTAAAATAGCTGTTTTAAACGTTTAGGAAATTTGTAGAAAAAAAGCACAAAAACATGATTAATTTTAATTTTTAATAGCGAATTGATATTTTCTGATATTTAATTACAATTTTGCAGTGAATTAAGGTTTTTAACTAAACCAAATCCTTTCAATACCATTTGTTAATCAGCTACACAAGAAAACAGCTATCCTCCAGCATGTATTTTTTCATCACTGATAATAAAAATAACAAAATCACATTTATCCTACCAGAAAGTCTATTCAGACTCAGACAACTTACTACAAGATGTTTAATCTGTAATGCTAATCTTTGACTTGTTTTTACCCAAACTATATTCTGATTATTTTTTTATTACATGATAAACTGTTGATTTTGAAACATTTAAGTCAAATTCATTAAAAATTTGTCTGCTGAACATATTTTGAGACATAGCCAGCCAAAGGAAACATTTCACATCTGTGCGACATCACTTCCTGATCAAGAAGCAGATTTAACTTTACCTCTTTTTGCAACACTTTTGTAAATCTTTGAAGATGAACTTCAAATCACCTGAGAAATTTCACTTATCTGGGGTGACATTCATAAAAACTAGCATAAGAAGATGCATAAGTGAGTTCATACGCTAAAAATTAAGAAGTGCGTATGCACAATTTTAAAGATCTCTTAGTGCTATTCATAAAAATATTTTAAGAAGACTGTCGCTGCTTTCTAATGCCAAGTACATGAGCATAGTGTTTAATAAACACATAAAAATACAAGTATTTTATGAAAAAAGTATTATCTTAGATCCTGTATTTTATGATTCACAAACTGTTTATTTAGAAAACAAACTTGAACCTAAAGTTAACCAATCCTGTTCTACAACATTATCTAAAAAAAATATGCACAGTGATGTATGAATAACTCTTGTACATATACAATAAAGAAAATCAGTTACCAAGGTCAAACTGAGGAAACAACAAGCAGCTTATGTGATGGCCTTTCGGACATTGTACCCTAAGGCAGTCACATGACATAGGCCAACCAATAAGGGGCAACCAGGAAGCCACGCCTCCCAGTCACCTGATCCCTTAATCCTGAGCTGAGGCACAGTCAGTCTTCTGTTTGCCACCGATGAGAGAACATCTCCCATCGGATATAGTTGATAGAGACTTTAGTTGTGTTGATAGATGCGTCTCTCAATGCTGACTGGTTTGCCAATGAAGCCTACTTAC
>JAQFZN010001857.1:0-13591 GCA_034687075.1 Geophilus carpophagus
CTTATAATTTTTTTCGTACACCTAAAATACCCCTTTCAAATATGCTCGCGTTAGCGTGCTGGCTAATTTCTAGTAATAAATGTAAATACAGATATACTTGGAATTTTAGAAAAAACTACTAGCTCCGGCGACGCAGAATGACAAATGTAAATGGTCGAACACCCGTCAAATGAAGTTACGGTCGACCATCTCCGCATGCCGAGACAGCAACCAGAACTATGTATATACAAATATTCATGGAGAAAAAAAAATATATCGGCAAAAATACGAATTCCATAATATCGGATGTATATATAAAGGGTGTCCCAACAAGAGCGCCGGATTTAAATTTGCCTGCATTTTGTTAATATGAGTTGTAAGGTGATTTTTTTTTACAGTTGTCACGCACAGACCATGTGATTTAAGAATATGGAGAAGTATTGAAGCCAACAATGTTTAATTATTGAAATAAAAATAGTTCTGATTAAACGTGAAATACAACATCAGGCAAATGGCTACCATGAAACCTCTGGCACAGGGTTATTCTTTTGTTGAAATTTTGAATAATGTTTTCGCATAAATGTGGCTGCATTTCACCAATAATATGCTGTATGTCCTCTTTAAGATGTTCAACTGTTTCATGCTTATTCGCAAACACCTTTTCCTTCACATATTCTTAAATCGCATGGTCTGTACGTGACAACTGTCAAAAAAAATCACCGTACAACTCGTATTAACAAAATGGCGGCAAATTTAAATCAGGCGCTCTTGTTGGGACACCCTATATAAAGATGATAATAATTATATAAACAATGCTGAGTGGGGGAAAAAAAAGGTTTATTAACATGCTAGGCAGGGGCATTTACAAGGAAGGGGAAACGAGGGTACATAAAAAACAAATGGTTAACTCAACTATATGTATAAACAAACAAAAAAAAACATTCAGGACTGCATGACCGCCTGTCATGCTGGCGCAAGAGGCAATAGTAGTGGAAAATGGTCACCACAAGGGCTCCATCGGGTGGTCTGCTATCTCTGTCAGCAGGGAGCATGAACAGAGATGATGCATAAAATAAAAATAAAAACAACTCTGGATAAAAAAATTTCCCAGACACTCTGAGTGAGCGGGCACGAATAATAGGGAAAAAAAAAGAATAAAAACACTGATTAGTTATATAAAAAAAAAACGAAAATGCAAATTTAACTATAGCTACATTGTAATAAAAATGTAAAGTGAATACTTCCATGGCGTCAGCCAACTAGTTGACACTCGAGCATCAGAATACAAGTCTGTGATTCAAAAAAAAGAAATTGTTCACATTTTATCAAAAACCGTCACTCATGTCTGCACTGTTCTTCGGTGGGGATGGTGGCAGTTTAATTTCCTTCGCCACCTCCATTCTATCAACCACCATAGGAAGAGTGAGGGGCAGGGAAACAAGTTTGTGTGAAGTTGCCGCTGTCCATGAGGACACTCTCTTCTGCCTCACCATGACTGTTGCCAGGGGCAACAGCCATGATAGCCTGAAAGCAGAGGTAGCCTGGGAAGTACCTATCCCATGGTAGCTCTGTGGCAGCTGCGGTGCAGCTTGGTTCCTCTGCTGAGGTCGGCTTGGCCAAGTATCAACTTGGTCCTTACTCTATGCTCTCTCTCAGCTGACTGCTTTCCTCTGGCCACATCCTCTCTCCCTCTTGGGATGAGGGGGTCGAGCCAGAGGGACAGTCCTTAACCCGTGATGAATGGCCACCCTAGGTGGGCCACCTGTCACAAAAGTGTTTTTGCACCATTTTTCTAAGTTATTAGTATAACAAATAAATGTTAAAATAATTACAAGATTACTGGGGCACCGACTTCAGGTTTGCTCAGGTGCTTAAGCACCCACCAGAATTTTTGTAAGAGTGCTCAGCAAACCCGGTGCCTATGCAAGATTATATTTATTACTTGCATATTAGTAATAAGTTATTAGTCATAAAAATGTTGACATACTGCTGACTATAATGTTTAGGATCATTTGCGTAATCCAAACCATCGTCAGTTTTTTGCAATGCAACATATATTGCTGGATAATCTGCAAGTATTTCTTCACTGATATCAGCTTTAACTTTAATTGGCTTCTTTGTGTAATAAATAATTCTATCACAACATTGATAAATGCACAAAGATAATGTGATACTGATAATTACTAACCGGCACAAGTGAGACGGTTGTTCAAGAACTGTTTTAAATTTAATGTTCTTTATACCAGGAATTATTTCATGAATTTCTTGATTTAAATTCATATAATCTTTAGTAATTTTTTTAACTCGTCTTAAGTGTAGATGAGTATGCATGATTTGAAACAGAAATAAGATGTTGATTAAGTCGTGTAATTATGAATGTGTATGAAAAACCACTAGGTATTGATTCGTATGTGTTAAATATTTTCCAGATTACAGAAATAAATGCATGATACTGCAGAGAAATCAAGGAGATGTGTGTATCTTAAAATGAAGAAAATTATACTATATTTATTTACTCATGGTAGAACAAATCTTTAAAATAAAATATTAATTACAGAACAAATTTTAAAAAAATATAATCTGCTCACTCGAGTGGCAAAATCCATAACTAAAAAACAATCTCTTTAAATAAGTTAAATAAGAATAATAAGTTAATTTCTTTAACTGTTCTTGACTTAAACATTTTGTTAAAGCATCAGCTAAATTTAACTTTGTATAAATATAATTTAAAGTAAAAAATTTCTCAATATACTTTTTTTAACATATAAATTTAGTGTGACTAATATCCACATTATTTCTTATGGTATGAATAGCAACTTGATTGTCAATCAAAACCTCCAAATCAAAAATTTGACCTCCAAATCAAAAATTTGACCTCCAAATCAAAAATTTGACCTCCAAATCAAAAATTTGACCTCCAAATCAAAAATTTGGCTTATTGCCTTTAACTCATCCAAAACTCTTCTTAACCATATAATTTCTGAATTAATTTCAAAAGTGCTATAATTTCACACTCCATACTATGTATACAGTTGGAACTAATCAACCCAAGAAAGATTGCGAAAGAAAAAAGACAAGTCCACACTAGTGCTATTGGAACTGTGGACATTATTTTAAATATTTTAATAACCTAATCTTGATTTAACAGATCCACAAAAAGTGTGAATTCTTGTATTTTATTTAATTTCTGTGTACTAAACACATTTATAGATTATTCTAATTTATCATATTAATTTTATAAGAGTAAGAGTTTCAATCAGGTGCTCAAACCTCATTTTGTATATGAAAATTATCTACATCAAAAAATACTAAAAAGTTAGAAAAGAAGAATTATAATAGAGCACTTACCCATGTTCTAAAACAAGTGCCTCCGTCATTCAGAATTTGTCTCAACTCTCTAAATAATGTTTGAAAGAATTAGTGACCAAATTCTACTTCTAAAATGTTAAGTTCAGTTTCAAGTAAAATCATTATATTTAAAGCCGAAATATAAATACATCTTTGGTTAGTACTTTACATCTAATATAAAAAACTAACATTCCAATTAGCCATTATCAATGCTAACAGGAATAAGCAACTCTGAGAGTAGAAAACGAAAATGTAATAAATTCTCCTTATTGAAATATAGAAGAAATAGAAGAAAATTCAGAGCTAAATATTTTATCAAGAATTATTAAATTACTTCTATATTATCCATAATAATGTTTTTAAGACAGATCTGGATGCTATACAACAATAGTATCTGACCAGATTTAGCCATATAAGCTTACCTTCCATCAAATAATCACTATATATACTAGATAATGTAGCCTACATGACATATTTGCCACTCAAATTGATTTGGCACATGCACACCACTAAACCTGCTGCACAAAAAATTTTGCAGGAATACAAAATACAAAACACAAAACGAATTACTTAATGAAGAAACTAAGGCAAATAACAAAAAGTTTTACATAGTTGACCAAAAAATTATATTAATTTTTTCATCTCATGCAGGCCTCTACTTTCCAGCCTTTCACCTGGTCAACGTTGTCAATAGTCAGAGATGTTTATAAGCTTAAATACAATCACATATGTAGCACAAACTTGCTTCTCGACAGCTACTGGTAAAGAACCCAGAGCCAATGGCTTAAAGGGATATGCAACTTTAGTTTAGAAAAAGAAAATATAACTTAACTATATTCTTTCCAATAGTATGGAAAGATAGAAAAGAGGTGCTTGCCTGAAAAGCAATACAAGAAAAATTGCAATCTGCACGTTTATCCTCCTTTAGATCACCATCACAATTTTCTTGTGATTAAAATGTGATTAAAATGATTAAATAAGTTGTTCTGTAGTTGAATGTTTCAATCAGGTGCTCAAACCCAATTTTATATATGAATCATCTACTTCAAAATATTTTGTAAGACATCACACTACCAGTCAAGAGCTAAAACACCATTTTATATGCCTGAATCTTCTAATTATTCTACTTCATCTTCAAAATGTCAAACATCTCATCACAGATCTAGAGCTCCATTTTCATTTTATGTTCCTCCACCTGAAATTTATTTTGTGCTTTGCACATCTGGAGTTAAACTCCTCACCAATCGATTAAAATTACACCAAAATCAAAAATTGTGCCAGGAGATGTGTAATTGGAAGACTGTGGGATTTCCAGGATTGCAACCAATCTCGGTGGATATGAATAATATAAAATTCTTACAACACAAGCACTACAAAGTCAGCTGGAAACCGGACAGTAGGCAGGCATTACATGATGCTCATCAATAGGCAAGGCAAAGTATATTTCATTTATCGTGAGAATAGCTTTTTCCCAGCTCAGAATATTCAGTTTCCAAGTGAACATGTGTTCATGACTTTGTTTAATAGTGAAATAGTGTTATAGCTAGTGAATGGTTAAGAAATTCCAAATTATTTGATTTAGGAGAGGCAGTAGCAAACCAAGAGTTGCAGAGAAAATGGTCCACCATGGTGCGATCTGTGCCTTCGAAGGGTGTCACCCCATGTTGCCACTGGGCCTGAGGCTGCAAAAGAAGAGTGTGGAACCCAAGTATCAACCTTGCTTAATAGCAAAAGAAGGAATAAACTGTAGTATGTATATAGATAGAATCAGCAATTTTTCCATCAATAGTGTTTGCAGCTTTTTAAGTATTTCAACAACTCCACAAGCAGTTGCCAAAATAATTGATATTTATCAACAGAATATTTTTTTTTATAAAGTACAAAAATCATGAAAGTGCAAAAATAACTGTAGAAGCAAAAGATGAAAAAGAATTTCACTGTGTAATATTGAAATCCTTTAAATTGTGCATTGAACTTTCGACACACATACAAGTATTGCAGTAATTACATTATTTAATGCAAGCACGCATAAAAATTTTGTATGCCAATTAATCCATCCTTTACCAGAAAGATACATTTGTTACAAAAATACGACTGTGTGATGGCCTGCTGCTTATCCGCTATCACAGTTTGGAACTGCATGTGGCTGGTCCCAGAATATCCCTTGACAGGATGTTCCCAGGTGGGTTGATTTTTCAACCTGTAACAATGCTGTACATTGCAGGTTGCAATAGGAAAGTATTGAAATGGAAACCACCAGATTAGAATTCAATAAACTTTACACTTGTTATCAAAAATGAAGAAGTGTATGGTGATTTTCTTGTAGGCAAATCACAACCATTTGTTAAAATTAAGATTACAGAAAAGTTGATAAATCTTAATGGAAAAATAATTGAATGTATTGAATGGAAATTTATGTGACAAAGAACCATTAATGTTTGGATGAGTGGTACCTAAAATTTGCTTTACATGTATAAAAATGTTTTTTGTGTAAATAACTTAGATTTACATATATTTTTATTTTTCCTATCATAGGATATGGATGGAGCAGAATTACAGTTCCAGAACAGGATTAGAAATATTTTATTTGGCCATGTCACCCATTTAAGCTGTGTTGATGCATTAATGGAAATCAATTTAATACATAGAGAACTAAATTTGTGTAGAGATATTATCAATTTTGCTGGTAATTCACCATTTTACACAATGTACTTCGAATATACTATAGTGAGTGTAAATAAATGGATTGAATCAGCAATTTTTCCATCAATAGTGTGCAACTGATTGCTGCCAAGTTTTTCAACTACTCCACGTTTCTCAAAGTTTCTTCCGCAATTTTTGTCTGGAAGTACAAATGTTATCTAAAGTTTAATACAACATGGAACTAATCGACAACTTCCTATATCAGTAGGTCAATTAAGTGTTCGTGATTGCTTAAAACTATAATTAAATATGTACAGGTTCAATGTGTTGGTAGATATTTAGATACAATACATTTATGGTTTTCAAATTATTGATCATAACATTTTATCACCTAGATGTACTTGTAAGAAATTTCCAAACAAAAAAAGAAATACTCAATTATACATTCACCAAACCAATGTTATCTATAAAGCTTAATCCAACTGTATGTTATAAAATACTCTTGCTTCATTAATATTATATTAATTATTAAAAAATTATATTATTAGAGACTAATAGTATGTTTAAAAGACAAAATTCAATAACATTCTATTCAAGAAACTGAGTGTGTAAGTAACCACTGCATCACAGAACCAAGAAATCTGCCAAATTTAATCTCTTTATCAAGTAATCAAGCTAATTCCTACCTCGCTTACCCACTTAGTAGAGATCCAAGTTTCGTGAGTATTTTTGATTCAAATAACAGGATGCAGGCAAGAAACTACTTATATATAGTCTGAGATTTGTGGCAGTAGTGTGACGGCACTAGATTTATATGAGATTTAAATAAAATGACAGGAATTCCACAAGAGAGAGTTTTATCAAACTATAACAAGCCTATTTATTGTCTAAGTAAATATACTCAAAGCGCGAGTCTAGGGCTGATTAAATTACCACTTGATATCTGCACATGCAGGTACAAGTGATGTACACTTTCAAGTTACGCACAATTAATGTTATAATGAGAATATCTAAACAATATAAGAGAGTAAAGAAATTAGATTAAAGTTAATAATTACGCGCTCCTTTGGAGAATGGGTTCGGGCCTTGATGTCACAAACTAGGTGGAACTCCAGCAATGGTAAAGATGGATGACGCAGCGGAAAGCTGCGCTGCTGGACTCGGCTCCTCAATAGCAGAGGACCTTGAGAAGAGGTTTCCTCGATAATATTTCTTACAGCAAGAAATATTATCTCGATTGGTCTACTGTAGTCGCGGCTTGTCAAAAGCCCCACAATACTACTTCCCAACAGTACACCTCAATGTGTATAACCAATACTAAATTCCGTATTAGCAAGATCAATATGTCTTTCAATATTGGAATATCAAATATTTTAGATTTTTCTACAATATCAGTATTGGTATGTCAAAAGTCAAGTGCCAAGCGGGGCTCAAAAGTGGGTTGCAGGTGCTTTTATATTACTGTTACTGGTGGCTCCGTCTAGTGAGTAAATTCACAGCCCTCCTCATTGGTCCCATGAGAGCAAGGGGGAGGGGAAATATCTACGGGACACCACCTTGCGTGTGCAGGGTGAGGCAGTCCTGTCACAGTAGAGCAGTTTTCCTGACTGAGGTCGTGTGCCTGTGTCCACGCTAGTGCTATTGGAACTGTGGACATTATTTTAAACATTTTAATAACTTTATTTTGATTTAACAGATCCACGAAGAGTGTGGATTCCTTTATTTAATTTAATTTATGTGTATTAAACACATTTACAGTTAATTTTACTTCATCATGTTAATTTTTCAGATTAAGAGTTTCAATCTGTTACAACTGACATACTATCTAAACCTATAACGGTTTCTGATTCTGATGATAAAAAAACAGTTTCTGACGATAAAAAGTTAGCTTCTAACAATAAAACTGTTGAGTTAAATTTTGAATGCGATTCAAATTCTAATGAGAACAGTGATGCATTTGATACAGAAGCCGAACTGCCGCGTATACCTCGTCAACGCGGGCATCACCATCTTCCACTGCCTTTCTAAGCATGAACCATTCTCCGACCAAAGAGAAAAGAAAGGTCGCATGCAGAGCAGTTGCAACACAGAAAAGGAGTCATGATGAGTTGAGGGAAAAAGGTCTTTATTCAAGACTAAAGTTTGAGGCTCTCAAGAGCGTTATCTTATGGAGAAAACCCATGGAGAGACACATATAAAGCCCCAAAACACATGGTAGGTTGAATGCCAGTCAGCATCCACTGTACATGAAGATACCCTTAAACCACCAATAACAAAAACCACAATCACAACCAGTATGTGGGTAGTACCTTATTATACAGTAATATATATGTTAAGTTTTATAATGCAATACAAACTATTACAAACAGCTGTGAATGATTTATTACGATTAATCAGAGCACATGCAGTTACTGGCACTATATCTATGGTACATCAAATTCTGTTAGAGAAACTAGTAAGAATTGTTTCTTTTTCAACATCTGTACAATATTCGTACAAATATCCAACATGTTGTTTATTATTAGGTAATAATAGTTAAAATCAATAAAAAAACAAGATTAAAAATACTGAACAAGTTTGCAGACAATAATGTTGCTCTTCAGCAGAAAAGCCTGCAGCTTTTGTCTGCTAACAAATTATGTATTCAACATTCAACCAAATACTAAAATTGGACTATTCAAAATCGAATATTCGATGGAATACAAATATAAAAAAATATAGAACAAAAATATATTTAAAAAATTTATAATAAAAGAAAATTATGATTTGCAATTTTAAATATTAAATTTTCATTTAAGTCCTCACTATTTTTTAAATTAAATTTACTTCAAAAATGAAATGGTAAAAATAATGTTTGTTATTCAAGATTTCTGAATATTCGATACTATTCGATATTTGTAACTCGAGATTGTTGAATATTCGATAATATTCAATATTTGTTATTCGAGATTTTGGAATATTCCATACCATTCGACATTTGTTATTTGAGACTTTTTGGTATTCAGCACATCCCTACCAAAAACCCATTAAAATTTTTAAAAATTATTATTTTACAAGTTGACTATACCTATCATAGTTATTGTAATATGATGTAACCACCAGCTTTAAGATGAACATGTGTACTCATTAAACACAGTGAAAGGTAAGCTATATTTATCCAAAAAAATTAATTCATAAAGTACACACAAGATGAGATGACATCATGAGGACAATCCACCAACAAAATGCAATCTACATCAATAATGTGTGCTGCCATAAAATTGAGTCTGCCCTCTCAGATGGGCAGGTGCTTTGCCTATGTCACATGACCAACTCCGATTGTAACAAAACCTAAAGCACATCGATTCTCATAAGTCATTAACATGTTTATCTTTTATTTCTTCTAGAGATCATCAGACTCGAAATGTAATTGCAAAAATAATTGTGAAACAAAAAGATGAGGCTGTAAAAAAGTAGTATATTCGAGTGCTCTTAATCTTGTGTGCAGTTTAATGTGGAAACTACCCAGATTGTTATCCTAATCCCGTCTGTCACAATGTCTAAAATTTGGACATTGTGTAACTCACAATGTCCAAACATTTTAATAAAAAAAATTTAAAATAATTAGCACAACTATGACTAGGGGAGGAGATGACGTTATTTATGTACGACTCCTTATATGCTATTGGTTGTGTTTTTCTACTAACTGTGCTACTAACTGCATATAAGACATACACAATATAATTAAATACAACAAAGTAACAAGTTACATTAAACAAGTCCGAATTTCAACTTTTCAACACCATTTTCATTTAAATAATGACAACCAATATCAACGAATACAAATACTTGAAGCAGTTGGAAGAAATATTAGACCGTGGTCATTTAAGGAAAGATCGAACAGGGATCCAAACGTTGTCGATATTCGCAATGAATTCGCGTTACAGTTTAAGAAACAACGAATTTCCTTTGATTACCACCAAACGTGTTTTCTGGCGTGGAGTTGTCGAAGAACTTCTTTGGTTTATACGGGGAAGCACAAATGCCAAAGAATTGAGTGACAAAGGAGTTAAAATTTGGAATGGAAATAGCACCCGTGAATATTTAGATAGTGTAGGTCTCTACAATAACCCGGAAGGCGATCTTGGACCTGTTTATGGGTTTCAATGGCGCCATTCTGGAGCCGAGTATAAAGGAATGAATGCAGATTATACGGGTCAGGGAATCGATCAGTTACAAAATGTAATAGATCTAATTAGAAATAATCCGTACGACAGACGCATTGTAATGTCTGCATGGAATCCTGCAGATTTGTCTAAAATGGCACTTCCACCGTGCCACATTTCTGCGCAGTTTTATGTGTTGGAAAGCGAACTATCTTGTTTGATGAATCAGAGATCAGCTGACATGGGACTTGGAGTGCCTTTTAATATTGCCAGCTACTCTCTTCTTACATGTATGCTCGCCCATATAACAAATTTAAAGCCTGGTGAATTTATCCACAACTTGGGCAATGCTCACATTTACTTAAATCATGTAGATGCGATCAAGGAACAGTTGAAGAGAACCCCGCGACCATCTCCAATATTGTTTATTGATAGAGCAGTAAGTAACATAGATGACTTTCAACTTTCCGACTTCCGTTTGCTCGATTATGACCCACATCCGCCAATTAAAATGCATATGGCTGTTTAATTTAAGAGATTAATAAATGTTTATGTGTTTTTATAAGTTTTTAATATTTATTGTGCAGTAAAGATTATCTTGTGTCTAAAGCGATCGAGACACGCGTCACCCACTGACTTTGACGCCAGAAATGCGGTATCATTCGGGTCTTCCCGATGATTCCATCGTTGGCACCTGATAATCTCAATTCATCATGGCTCGCCATTCTGTGACGAGCCATTGGCAATAAGACTTAGGATATAAGCGGAATAAGAGGTTCCAGGGATCCTCTTAAACTGTTAATAAAGACATTGATTGACTTAAGCTTTGCCTGAGTTTCTTTTGCGCATCTGGAGTTGAACTCCTTTCTGATCTATTAAAATTAAATCAAATACAAAAAATGTGTCAAGAGATGTGTAATTGGAAGACTGAGATTTCCAGGGTTGTAACCAGTCTCAGTGCACATGAATAATATGGAATTCTTACAACACGAGCACTGCAAAGTCAGCTGGAAACCTCACAGTAGGCGCTACATGATGCTCATTAATAGGCAAAACAAAGTATATTTCATTTATAGTGAGAATAGCTTATTTCACGCTCAGAATATTCAGTTTCCAAATGAACATGTGTTCATGACTTTGGTTGTTAGTGAAATAGTGTTATATCTAGAGAATGGTCGAGAAATTCCAAATTATTTGATTTGGGAGAGGCAGTAGCAGACTAAGAGGGGCAGTTAAGATGGTTAGCCCAGTGCAATTTGTGCCTTCAAAGAGTGTCACCCCACGTTGCCACTGAGCCCGAGGGCTGCGAAAGAAGAGTGTGGAACCCAGGTATCAACTTTGCTTAATAGCAAAAGAAGAAATGAACTGTCCTATATACATAGATAGAATCAGCAATATTTCCATCAATAGTGTTTTCCATTTACATGCTTTTCAATTACTCCACAAACAGTTGCGAAAATAATTGATATTTATCAACAGAATATTTTCATTTATAAGTACAAAAATCATGAAAATGCAAAATTTATATATTTTGATCACATGATAAAAACAATGTTGATGCCATGAGCAGTTTATTGTTATTTGATGAAAAAAGTATAGAAGATTATGCCATTTTCACAAGCAATAAAAGGTGTTGTACACAATATCCCATTTGATATAAATGCAATACCAGAGGAAATTTTCAACAGCTTGTTCAGATTTGAAAAGATGGATATATAATAACAATTATAGCTCTGAAAATAAGCATAAGCTTAGGTCATCAAAGAAAGAAATGCACCAGAGAAATGGTGCTGCTGAACCATGATCAGTACCATCACCTGCATACAGGATAACATACATTCTGACATTTAATCAGTTTTTTGTTTTTTTTCTGAAAGGAATCAATGAGTTGTACAATGACTGTGGATGTATTCAATTTAAACCTTACTACAATTTATTTGGACTATTTACAACAACATAATCTAGTAAGAATATGCAATTAAGTGCACATGCACAATTTTAGAGAACAATTTTATATTAGATTTGTATTAGTCATATTCATCTTAAAACATTAAAGAAGGTTTCTATGATTTCCTACAAAAAATTTTAAGTGGTCCCACAGATATAGCATAAAAATTTTCATGAAAAATCATTTATGGACACTAAAGAATATTATAATAAATGTAACATTTCTTATATAAAAAGTTGATAAGTAGCTTCATTAACATCATGCCTTTTGACCAGCACCTCGTTTAGTTTTAGTTTGCACTATATAATCAAACGAATTTTGATTCAGTTAAAACTGAACACATAGCGATTAGATAGGTGTTAATTCGGAAATTAAATTAATTAAAAACTATCGACAACTGCAAAAATTTGAATTCCGCGCCTCCTGCACCGATTGGAAAGATAAAATAGTCTTGTAAAAAACCGAAAGGTTGAAACTAGTTAACATATTGGGTCAAATGGTTTAAACTTAAACATAAGATCATGTATCAAGTTAGAACTTGAAACAAAAGATGGAAATTAGAACACAATACTCAGCCACTTGCCACAAATATCGTATTTGTGATCTTACAGGGTAGTGCAGTATTTACTTTCAAATAGAAATAAAATTAACCGAAACTTCAAAATCGAAAATCATAAGAAAATTCAAGTCAAATCATGCTCAAATTAATATTCATCAAAGCTCAAACCTAATTAGTTGGACTACAAATTAATAATCCCAGACCACATACGAATGAATTCAAATAAGAATTAACTTGAAGAAAAGGACAATTAATAATTCTTCTGAACAACTCTCGAAATTAGTCCAAATAACGCGATAACAAACATAAAAGTGTTAACAAAAGGTAAATCTGACGCGAACAGACCTAAACAAGCAAAGATTTGTTCTGTGTTGAGTAACTAGTTTAAAACTACACCACTCTTCATGGAATCTGCCATCTGGTGACTGAATGTCCAGGAACAGAGCGTCAAAATTATTCGGCGCATATAACATTTAGGTAATTCATGTAAATTTATTCATTTTACTTTTAATAAAATTATATTTCTTAAACTTGACAACTTTTGTTAGCACTTATAAATAGCCTAAAAGTGGTGCCCTCTATAGGAAAACTCGTGGTCTCCAATTTCATTGTGTGAGGTCAGAGCGATTGCAAATTTGAATGGTTTATTTGAACTTTAATTTTATTTTTCTTAACATTCTTACTTAGTGATTTCGATTTGACATTTGGTTTTGATTCATTTAGCCATATTGATCAGTTGATTGATAGATAAATGCTTTAGTATCAAGTATGTATATAATTTTAATAATAAAACGAATGCATAATGTTTAGTGATGAGTAATGATTAGCTGGTGATCGCCATGAACGTAAATTGACGTCTCATTAATGTCGAGAAGATATTACTTTTATTATGACATGGCTAAAATTATCGATACAGTCTAAATTCAAATATAGTAGATCCAATTATGTAAATGTTCATTAAATAAATAC
>JAQFZN010001858.1:0-13590 GCA_034687075.1 Geophilus carpophagus
AATTGATATTTAAAACTTTTAAAACAAACAATTGTAAATAATTCAAAATTTTCAATCTCATTTTGTGAACTTTTTTGTTTCGTATTTCTTTTAAACTTTGAATTGAACTTCTCACGATACCATTCTAAATACACTAGCACTTCCTCGTTCTATGCACACTTCTCGATTAAATAAACAAGAAACATGTGGCAACATTTTTGATAGCGAAACAAGAATAAGCACTTTCTAGTTTCAACATAAATATCAATTTCCGTCATATTTTTAATTTAATTAATTTTTTTTATTATATTTCATCTTTATAGTAAGAGAGAAGTGATGATATATATTAATTAAACAACTTAATTTAACAAATCTTTACTGCATAAACATTATGATATATTTATAATAATAATAATTAGATTTCTTAAAAACATGAAACTACTTACAAAAGTTGTAAAGATATTAAGCCGCGAAAGATTCCAGATGGCAAATCAGTAATTTTATTCCCATAGAGAACTCTACAAACAAAAAGTTAAAAATAAAAAAGAATTTGAAAAAAAATCAAAGTTTGCAGTCTTAAAACTAAAACAACGAAAGCGGATTTGACTCTTCCTAGGTTAACACTACTCTAAAGAATTTTCAAGCAGGAAAAAATCCACTCTCAACTTACAGTGATGTCAAGGATTTGAGGCCATGGAATGCGTCTCCAGCCACACTGCTAATCTGATTATTGCTCAAATCACTACAGAAAAAAAAAAGTTTAATAAAATAAGAATTAGTAAACAGTTTCTTCCCTTTGATGTATATTTTATAACCTAAATTGAAAATTCATCAGTTCAATTTGACAGCCGATAATCCCCTACAGATATTCCTGTCATCCATTTTGTGTTCTAAGCATCAACGTGAATGTCATTTTCCCCTCCTTCCCTAAAGCACCCCCTTTTCCATCCCGATGGGCTTCGGTGCAAGACGTTACTTAATTCAGCTTTAGATAATGCATCAAGGGAGAGAAATTTTCTCACCGTTTTTACTTTAAAAGTGAAAGAAAACAAGTAAAAACTTACATTCGTCTTAGTCTTTTATACGGAGCGAAGATTTTGGCTGGCACTTCGGTAATCTGATTCTGTTCAAGTCTCCTAAAACAAATCGAAAGAGAGAAAGATTGAAAACGATTTTCATTCAAACACTTGTTAAATGCTAGATAGTAGCTGATCAATTTCAACCGTATGACTGATGAACATCACGCATGAGCTAAAATCGAAAAATAAAACAGAAAAAAATGTTTTCTAGCTATTTTATTCATGGAACCAACTTTAAATCTAATTTCAGTATCACAGATAAAAATTGAGCGGTACTTTTCTTTTATGTAAAAATTGTGCATAATTTCTAAACAGAAGCAGATTAAAAATATACTGAAGGACAAACACAGGATGTGTAATTAAGTAGGTGAAGACATTTTGATGAAACACTCAACGTTTGAAGTTGAACTGAAAAGACGAAAACCAGAAACTATGTTTTTATTCCGTCAACAGAACACATCAAAGTCGGCAAAAATGAATCGATGCCTACAGCAAATTTTATTTTAGCTGCTATTTTACTATATTCCTTTCCTAAATGGCCACATTATTCACTAGTTTATTTTCTTATCCTCCTTTTTTTTTTCTTATTAAAAAAAATCAATCTAAAAATATTTATTTAATCTTTTACATGTCAACAGCTTTAATCTGAAAGCATCATCTTTAACATAAAATGCTTAACTGCTCTAAAGGCAGTATAAAACAAAGAAAGGAAAGAAAGAAAAGAAAAGAAGCTAGCAAATTTTCTTCTTCTTCACCCATAATGCAATGGAATCAATTAGCCATTTTCTTTCAGTCCATTAATGAGACGATTATAGCCAAAGCTAGTATGGTATAAAAGGAATAAAAAAGTTTAAAACCCATAAAAAGAGAGAACGGTGGCGGCTATTATAAACCAAAATATTACCATCATCATATCATAAGTAAGATAAAACAAAAAAATAGGAAAAAAGAAAAAAAAACACAAAACATGGAATCATTTTCTTGGAAATCCATCAGGAAGTTGAGAAAATGGAGGCGCCCATTTTCTTCCTATAATGATCCTGTCAGATGGTGTGGATTCCACCATGACTCTACACCCTATCGTAGAAAAATGAGTAGTTTAAAGGCCCTTAAGACTAGTTTCGTAGCCACAGTTGAAGCCTTATACTGAGAACTGTGACGGGTGTTCAAACATGAGACAATTTTTATTCTCCCATTCAGTGTCCTCTCGACCACTTGAAAATATTTTCCATGCTAGCAAATGACCCATTTGGTCATTGGACTGTGTCTTATTTTCCCTTTTCAGTCATACATTCTCATCCTGTCTAGTTTTTCCAACAGCAATCTTTTATATTACAACCCTCTGAGAATGAAAAAAAATTATAGAAAATAAAATTTTGATATAAAATCATGAAATATTCCAAAAATTCAGACTTTTTTTCATTATTTATAAATTATTATTTTCTTACAGTTCAGTAGTTCCTTCAGGAATATTGGCAGGAATCTTGGTCAACCCTTTATCTCGACAATCTACAATTCCGTCAGAACAGGAACACGGAAAAGGGCACATTGGCTCCATCTGACATCCTTCTTCATCTCTCCTTTCCTCAACACCTACAAAAACATAAAACATAAAGAAATAAAAATTTCTAAAATTAACCTAGTGTAAAAGATTCACCGCAAACCAGGTGTAAAGTTTACTTAATTTGCATATTATCACCAACCACTAAGAAATTATGTCCTTTTCTTATCTTAATCTGCCCTTACAACATTTTATTGCTACTACTAGCGAAATGAAGTCATTTGAGTGCAGCACCGCAAACTTTCAAGTGTGAATAATTTTGTTAATTCCCTAACCCTTTCTTTCCAAACCGTTTACAAGCAAATATACAAATATAGCTTCGAATAAAATGGCAGTCAATTTACATTTTGCAAACTTTTATTGGTTATTTAATATCATCGAACCGAAATTTATTTATCAAATCTAAATTCATTTTACATACACGACACATCTCACTCTTTAACAACCTATGGCATAAATTAGTGCACATTAATATTAACTAATCATCTAGAAGTTTCACATGCGCAACGACTGATTTATGGCAACTTGATAGCTGAAGGGCTCAATAAATTGCTCTCACGTATCCATAAACATATCTAGTCACACACTAATTCAACTTGGGTTCCCACTTTGTCAGGTATGGTGAGTAAGTTGGGAAATTCCAAGTTGTCTGTTACACGAGATTCACATCCCAAGAATTACATTTGTAGGCAACAACTGACAGTGTTTGCTCTTATGGACAGTCTCGGTGGATCAGGGGAAACAAGAAACCTCAAATTGAATCACCCACACAACATTCCCTTGTTAATGTCACTGATGCAAACCTAATTCGAATCACGAAACTTGAAAAGCATTTTTTTTTCAACTTCATCCATGAATTTTTCAGTTGAAAAACAGTGAGTTGTGTACACAGGAATTTTTATATTTTTTGCTGTGAACTTCCAAGAGGAAAAAATGAAAATTTAAATAAATTTCCTACGTGAAAGTTTTGTTACTTGTTTATCTCCAAGGTATAAAAATGGAAAACCTTTAAATAATGGTTTAATTAAATTCCAACTGACCACTGCATTTGAAATCCGAGTCGTGTAATTCGGCCACATTCTTTCCTTTCAACTGATGAGGTAAAGTGCAACGAGTGAATAGGGCAAGTAAGGGATTTCTTCGCAGCCATTTAGCTAACCACTGTAGATGACAATCGCATATAAGTAAGTTATCTGATATCCTCCTAAAAGAAATAAAACAAAAAATTGTATTATTAAACATATCAATTTCTGAAAACCAGAACTGTTTTCAGTTTCCAACTATTAAAATTGCTTTTGCCATGAACTTCAAAATCCTAATCAAATAATACAATTAATCTAATAACACTGGAGTTTCATAAAATTATAAAATTAATCTCTCGATAACTCTATCCATACAATTTGAATCATTCAAATAAGTACTTTAATACAATTTCACTATTTAAACATGCAACATTGACGCAGTCAAATATTATAATCCGTGTATTAATATTAAATAATCACAGTTTAAATAAAACTGTGTACATTGATATCAAATTTAAAATAATTTAAGACTATTTATAGTGACTTTTAATAAAAATGATTTGTAAATATAATTAAAAGTCTTCATAAGCTCTTCAAAAGCTTTACTAACACTTGAGAATTTACACAACCTATTCTGGACTAACAAGTATAACAAAAAACCTCTATTTACGACCTACTTTGAAACTGAGCCAAAACCTGCTTCCCTCTCCCATTTTTTTCTTTTTTCTCATTTTTTACTTTTTATTTTTTATCTTTTTCCTTGTTACTCTTTGGCCTAAACCCTATGGGCTAGTAATTGGAACCCCACGAGGGCAGGTTTCCAGAAGGTTTTTGTAATTAACTAAATATAGAGTTGACTCCTCCAGGCCAAACAAGAATTTTTCATGGTATTTAGACACTAAAGAGTTGTTTCACAAGCGTGTAATTGATTTTATTCCTTCTGTAAACCTAATAGGTTTATATTTGGTGTCTGTGCTGCCATCTTCAATCTTCTGGACCCTCATTTGGCACCAGTTTAAAAGCATAAAACAACACAAGAAAAAAAGAGCGAGACAGTTTAATGTACTCACAAAACTCTCAGTTTAGGCATGTTCTCAAACAAATCTTTGCCCAATGTTGTCAGGTTGTTGGCGTTGAGAGTTCTAGAAAAAAATTTGAGTAAAATAATTAGTAGAAATCAAATTTAAGCAAACAACTTCAACCATCAATCCTCTTCAAAAAAAATGACATAAATATTCAAAACATGTAAATCCATCAACTTCTTGTTATTTCTATTTCTTTATTTTTTATTCTTTTTAAAACTGTGTAAAATAAAAACTTTTAGTGTTAAGTCAACTTTTACTTAGGGTAAAGTTACATCTAAAGACGGTTAGCCAAAAGAAAAAAGTAGGTAAAAGAGTAATTGAGCCCATTTCCTTAACTCTCTGGTGTTTTCTTTAATTATGTTGACTCTAGCTGTACAAATGAATGGGCAGACAAACTGTTAACAACGGCTTGATTAATTATTCAGGGCTGTAAGAAAACCCCACACAAGACACAGGAACATATAAAATGGACAAACTGTTCTTGTTATGTGTTTCATTTTCTTTTGCGTCAATTACAAGAGACATTGGTTCATTACAAGTTGCCACAGAAACTCGTATAAAACTTTTCTGTTTTGTTTTTTTCAAACATAAGAAGAAAAAATAAATAGAAAGAAATCAGTAACGAGAAGAGCTCTAGGAAGAAAGAATTACGTAAAAACATTCTCAGTAGATGAAACTAGAATCTAAAAAAGTTGTTTGTACTAATCAGAAATGTAATAAGAAATGTATCTGGCGGAAAATTCAAAAAAAAAGTATCAAAATGAACATGTTTGAGTAAAACTATGTAATATTTGCCAACACTAGGCTCACAACAGCTATTATTTTAGTTTTGTATTAAAATTCATAATTTCTAGTGCTAGCACTAATCTCAAGTCCCGAATCATATTTGAACATAGGTACACGAACACAATATTGTGCTCGTGATGGGTATTAGTATGTGGAAATGTCGAACACAGTAAAGGAAATTTCAATCAATCTGATTAATCTGATTAATCCGATTTGTGTATTGTTCAATACAACTTTGTTTTAAACAGATTAATCAGATTGTCGTAATCAGTGCTTAAAACCATTAATTAAAGGTTTTAAAAACCCTTATAAAATTATAAAATTTTATTTTATGTTCAATTCACTTATTTAGTAGAATTTAATAATAATGCCAACATCATCTTACAATAGTTATTTAATTATTTAACATTACTCAAATTAACTTTTAACCGAAATATTTCTGTCGCTCTTAATAGAAAATTTTGCAATTTAATTTTCATTTCATAACAGAACTTATTCATCATCGATTAACGTTGAACAATACAATTAGGATATTAATAATTTATGACTCGTATTGATGAAAATGTCTATTTCCGTTTCTATCGAAGCGAAACCACAATATTCCTATTATTGTTTATGATGTAGTAGGTAATAAAAAAAAATGCGGTGTGACCAAAGATAAGTAAGAAAAGGCGGAGTGGTTCATGAGTGATGCTAGAATTCCTTCAACTAGGCAGAAATGAATGAAGGGGAGAGTTTGGCTAAAAACCAAAAGTCAAGAGGTGTGGCACCGAACCAATGAGGGGTTGGTCTTTTCGCTGTAAACTATAAATCACTTTACAGCACAACCTTCAAAATTAAAAAAAATAAGTGTTTCCTCTTAACATCCATTATTTTAACTCTATGTACACTCATTCCCACCCACATAGAATGATAAAATATATTTTTTTGGAAAAAGTCATTTTTATATCAAAGAGTAAAATTGAAATAAAACTATTTACAATATTTCCATGTCCTTAAGACTTCTTATAGCTGTGTCGTCTACACATGTGAGTTGGTTATTATCCATTTGTCTGTAAAAATATAAAATGAAGTAAGTTTCAGTTTCACACAAATCGTTTTTTAATTTAGAAGTAAAATAAAAAATGAGAAATTGAAAATCATCGCGTTTCGTAAATAAAATTCTCAATATTACAGATGGTGCTAAAGATAAACGTCCAATCTCCAATGATTTTGAAACTAATTTCAATTTTCGATATTTTTTTTTCAGATTGCATTCCCGTTTTTCCCGAGGCAAAATGCAGAAAAACTTTTCCAATTTGCATATACAGTATCTATTTAATAACAGAAAAAAAATAGAAAATGCATGGAAATATACTCACAGATTTTTTATTAAAGGTGACCCGCGGAGAGTTTTACGTCCAATGACCGAAAGCTTATTATGACTTATATCCCTAAAGAAATTGAGAAAAAAAATACAGACCATTAGTTATGTTATATTAGTTGTATGACTCAATATTTGACATCCTTTTAGTTAAAAACAGAGATAGATGAGGGCTTTCACCTCGATTTGCTTGCACTTCGTTCCTACAGGTATTAAATGAGCCGTTCGCACCCTTCTCCATATCTCATCATTACAAAAACCATCAGTGTCATGGACAATGGGCAAACTACAAAGTCCCTTGACAGATTCCGCACACTTTTAAACTAAAAAAAAATCACAATTTCACCAGTGACTTTGTCAATATTTTCAAAACTCGCGAGAAAACTGATGAAAATTAATCGATATTTTAGATTAAACTGTAAAACCAACACCGCTCGTTTCCACTTTGCTGGAAAAAAATATTGGAAAAAAAAAATCACATAAAATTTGTAATTACAGTGAATTAGTATATCTATCAATATGATAAAATCTAAAATTTAAATCATTCCAGTTGAGGAACTCTTAATAACCTGTCCGACTCTTTTCGCATTTTCTAACCCTAATATTTTTCACTTTAAACCGCTTTTAGCTTTAACCAAATTAATATCCCTCTCTAGATTCGCATCTAATCGTGTAAAATCCATGAATTCCGGTCGAGTTGCCTTTAAAAGTTAGAAATTTGCAATTTTTCAGCTTAACCAAAACACCCATAAATGTAACACACTTGTTAATTGCAGTCGTGTTATCGCGCAAGTTACAGTACCTTCATTGCCTTTTTCATCCCATTAAATTTGTAGCCCTTTATTCAACTGACAAAAAGCTCATCAATATCTTTAGCCACCCCTTCTGAAAAACAGCAGGTGGAGTGTGAAAAATAAAAAGAATATATGAAAAAAAAAACTCAAAACCCCCTCTTGAGCAACTCACGAGCTGAACATCAAAATGATGACGAAGATGAATTCCTTGAGCAGTAATATGCTCATTCATAAATAATAATCCAGCAAAATTATTCCCTCTCTTTTCTCCCCTTACAACTAAAGGAATGACCTACAGCCTGCTAAAAGCCAAAATGAGAATTCAAAATCTCATCCACCTACCATTAGAATTTACGAACCTCATGAGGGAAGATAATTGGTTTCTGCTGTGAGCAAATAGGGCTATAGACTAAGATTTCAGGTCAGAGTTCAAGCATTGTTTTGCCCCCAATTTTCAAAATTTTTCACCATGGTGATTAGGGATTATTAGCACTTGCATCTTTCCTAAGGGGGATGAGTTTGGGTGGAGGGTGTGTGAGCAATTTATGAGCTAACTGCACCACCTACAAATGAATGATAAATTATGGCAATGCCTAATATGTCACACAATATGGTGAACAACAGATAAACTATTGTATTGGAAAGTAGGTTAAAAAATTATTTTTTTTTTATTGTTTTTATAGTGAAGTGTGATGAAATATTCCGTTCCCACAACTGTATAATTATAACACATGTGTTTTGCTTGCAGGGAGCTTCTTGTAATGCAAACGTTTTTTATTATTATAATATGATCTATTGAATAGATAGAAGACTTGTTTATAAATAGATGATGATATTAAATATTTTAAATTGTACATATAGATTTAAACTGATTAAAATGATCTTAAAAACTATCAGCATTAAGTGTAGTATTGAGTAGGAAAAAGTTTTATTTTCTGCTTGTCTACTATGGCTGTTCGAGGGCAGCCATTAGTGCTGGTGATTTACTTTGTTTACTTTAGTCTGGACATTAAGTCTTGGTTTTAAAGGTCGCAAAAAGAGAAATTAGTTGTGTTTCAGAGTATATTTCTATTTATTAGCGAATGAACTGATTTATTTGACACTAAATTATTTTCTTTTTTATCAAATTCAAGAGAAAATAAAAATGAAAACAAGTTTGTGGAATAATCTCTAAAACTTACATTTTTATATTTCTTTTTTTTACAGTTTAATTTTTTATGCTGGAATTTTTACAATCAAATTCTCATTACAAGTTTTTTCTTTTTGAATTTTTATTACAGTAATGAACTCTGCATAAACATTTTCCTTTATCATGCTATACCATCTGTCTTCCAAAAAATATTAACCTTGTAAGTATTCGTTTTTCCCTATCCCTCACTCTTTAAATCAACATTTTCTTATTGTATATTAATATTCATTCAATATAAATCAATCACTACCTATGCGCAAAAAATTAAAATTTTTATAAATCCATGATTTATTTTTTAAAGTTAAAGAAATAAGACAAAGAAAAATCCTTCACTTTACAACATTAAAGCCAATTAAATAAATTCCTGATTCTGACATCTTTACTTAATAAATCTTAATAGAAAAATCCATTTCAGTTCTAAAGTCTGATTTCGACATCTCAACATCAGACTTTCTCTCAAGAAGAAGCTCGAAAAAAATAATAAAGTTTGTTATTTTTTCTTAAAAGCTCACATTACTAATTACCCTTAAAAAAATGTTGTTCAATGGTTTTTTAAGCCATGTTCTTACAAACTATAAATCATTACCAGCCCATGTGACAAACAAAATACGAGCAATAAACAAAAGCAATTTCCCTTTTGCAATCGGCAAATATACAATTTGTGCCATCTTGCTAACATTCATCCCCTTCCGACACACTAAACTACAGTATCACATCCAATTTCGCACAGCTTTATGGGCCAATGTTTCACAAGAGAAATTCCAACCGCCATTAAATGACCAATGTCCACAACAACGACCATCTGTCCAAATTCTCATCTAACACCAATTCAAATCCCCTCATTTGTCCCTGTTGTGGATAGGTTTACAAGAGTTTTAGATGGGGCTTACTTCTTATTACTTCAGACGGATCAAATCATAACGAGCAAAGGTGCACATCAAATTTTACACCGTTAAACTCGCTTTTATGTCATTTCGCCGTTTTGATAACATTTTAGTGTCGGTCATTTTCCATCTCACAAAAAAATCAATCGACTAAAAGTTTATGCTTTATTTCTTATTTGTTACTCATTTTTTATCCCTAAAATATTAAAATAAAAATTAATAGAAAATAAAGAGATAAATCAATCACATAGCACATGTCTTTCTCTACAGTCGTGCATAGATGCATGATGAGGTAATGTCAAACAAGTATATTCATCACGTCAGTATTCTAAGAATGATCAAAAACATTTCAAGATCTTTTAAAAAGGTGTTCAATCATTTGGAATTTCGTCTTCTTCTTTGTGAGGCAATGCAATGACAACGTACGACTTCCAAACGTATTGTGACAGTCAAAAGATGTTAAAATGAACTGCGATGATGAAAAAGGCAGAGGCAACCTAAATTTATCTCGCCTCTGAAAAGCTGAGCAAGGTGATGGGAGATAAAATGGGAGAAAAACTTATTGACATTGTCAATTGATTTTTTTTAAGTAAACATTTTACGACCTTAAAAACAATTTTTTTGGCATATTTATTGCTAAATTGTTAACGCTAATCCTTTTCAAGATAGTGTGTCGTAATCATGTATTTTAATGCACACATCACATTAATACTAAAATTAGCGCAAACCGCATAATAATAAATAAAAGGTGATAGATAAATCACAATCGCAGTTAATTCATTTGTAATGGTTTATAAAAGATAAATATATTTCATTGCATATAATTATCATTAACATAAATTTAATTAATATCAATAGAAACGTTAAAAAATAAATCCAATAATAATAAAAATAATCAAGTTATCTTTAAAATGTTTCAAAATTAAAAACTAAAGTCAAAGAAATAATATACTTTTAAAGCCCGAAGCGAAAATATTAAAATCAAGCTTTTAAATCAGCAAAGGATCTAAACCTAGCGTTAAGATCATGATGGTTCTTACACACGCGATAAGATCAATTTAAGCAACTAATTATACCGCTGAAAGCACTAAATATTTCATGTTTCATTTCAGCTAAGAACAACTTCATTTATTTACTCAGTACTCAGTTCAAGCCTCAATTTAAACGCGAAATATCAATAATAACATCAAAACAAACTACACCAAACAAAAAATTTGTATTCTTTTGCCTAGCATTAAAGCTTCAGTTGTTTACGCTTCAATTGAAGAGTCAAGGTAGCGGAAAATAATATTAACATCATTACATCATAATTAATAAAATTATTATAATATTCCTAACAAAATTTCAAATTTTATTATATCTTCTAATGATTTAAATTTGAAAGAAAATTTTCCCAAACTATATATTCAATACAATTGCAATATTCGGGTATATTGAGTTCATTGCATTAAAATCACTATGGTATCACTAAAACTTAGTATTGGATCGATTTTTAAAAGTCAATTCAACAATAAAAAAATCTCGGTCTGCCCGATATTTAAGCTTGGTTGTGCAAATGCTTTATTTCCTGTGGTATTATTATCATGTCTTGTCAATAAAAG
This sequence comes from Geophilus carpophagus, assembly GCA_034687075.1. Taxonomy (NCBI): domain Eukaryota; kingdom Metazoa; phylum Arthropoda; class Chilopoda; order Geophilomorpha; family Geophilidae; genus Geophilus; species Geophilus carpophagus. The sequence goes on from JAQFZN010001858.1 coordinate 11,344, forward strand.
ACAAAAGTACTCAAGTTACTCAATAAGCACTAGTAATATAAAAGAAAAAGAATTTTCGTTAGGGCAGCCAAGCAAAATCTTGTTGAAATCAGAAGCATTTCTTTGAGTTAATTGGCTCGTGCAGCAAACATCGAAAACAAACAGTAAGAAAACAAATGAGATTCGAGTAAAAGTTCCACTTCAGTGTAAACATGACGGGTGAGTCTGTAATTAAATCCGGTTTCGTTATATTTGCTTTTACGGGTTTGTTTCAAAGTTCAAAATGAGCAAAAAAATTAAAATATCTTTTACTCGCCAACCGGTATTTAATTAACTTTAGAAAAAACTTGTTAAAACTTCTTTTTTTTTAATGAAATATTTTGTAACAAAGTTCATACTTCCTACAAGACATGATGGAGTAAGTTAACCAAAATAGTCTTCAAGAGAAAAGTGAGAGAGCATAAATCAAACCAGTCTCTACATTTAGCCATGACAGAAATGAGATCCAACACAAACTCTCAGTGCCATTCTTGCATGAGGTGAGACTTAAAGAACCCGCACTAATCTTTCCTTGACACTCAGCCAAACTTCTTTCTTCTCTTTCACATCGTTTTTCCTTTGGTTTTTTTTCTTTTCCTACTGTTGACAGATTCAGGATATGAAAGACTCGTGGGCGGGTATAGTAACGAACATTTAATTGGTTTAGACAGTCCCAACCTCTGTACAGTAAACATTCCAAGAAATTCTAGTATCAAATTGTCAATTTGATGAAAACCTACTTGATACTTGACATGAAATAAACCTTTACAAAGAAATAGTAAAAAAAAAACTTAACTGTTAATAAATGTTTCACAGAAAGCACAATTTTGAAAATTTTGCAATAATAAAATTAATAACAAGTGAATATTCGAAGCCTAATAAAATACATATTAAATTTATTTAATAAAAAACTAATTCATAACGCGAATATGAAACGTTTTTAATATGCATTTAATATGCATAATAGAAAATATTTCATTACTTCAAGTAGACTGATCAAACGTTCCGATTTAAAAACATTTTGAAAGGCAAAATTTTCAGTGATTAAAAAAATTCCTTTTTTTTTACTTGTTATCATTGTTATGGTGGGGGTTAGAAGGGGTTATTCTGGTGTTTAAAAGGAGGTGTAAGATTACAGAGAGGGTTATGTGGTTTGAAACAAGTTATTGAGCTTCAGGAAAGCTGTGGGACTATGGGGTTAAAGAGGGAACACTAGTCTAATAGTCCCCCGCTTGGATGCGCCGTTGCTTAGTACCGACCAATTGTTGGTTTTGAGGTAACTTAAGATTTTACTTACATTATCATAATTATGGAATTAGCTTGCCTGCATGTACTAGTTTAAGAAAAAAATAATACAGTAACCCAAAATATGTTACAAGAATAAAATTTCGATATTCAATTTGCACCCTCAGAGGCGCGCCAACTCGAGAATGCAGGGGGTGCAGCACACCCCAGCCACAGCATTCAGGGGCAGCGCTTGTGCTCTTTAAGAACCTTTTTTTACATCCTGGCTTTAAAGTGTAGAGGTGGCAAAATAAAATCTTGCACCCTGCACTCGGACGGCAAATTTCTCTGGCGCAGCCCTGTGCACCCCACAGCATTTGCATCAAGAAAGTTGGATGCTGGCTAGTCAAAGTTAACCCTGTCGGTTGCAGTCGACGACCCGGTGTGCGAGTTGATACCAGATCGAGCATGATGCAAATCTTATGAGCTCATAGCTTGAAATTCATGTTATGATTTACACTCTGAGTAATACAAGTCTTAATACAATTTTTTTTTTATTATTATTTATTATTTATTATACTGTATTCATCGATAAATACTTTGAATCTTGTTTTAGACCTAAATTAAACATTTTATTCTTTATAAAGCATTTAGTTTGAGAGAAGAGTATACACGAAAAAGGAAATAATGTATGTATATGAAATGATGTTATTACAAAGATGTAAATTGTCGCTAGGGCATTTAAACTAAATTTGCATTAAAATATGGTATTACAGAACTGAATTAAAATGTATAAAACCTTGATTTTTACAATTACAACGGCCGATTTTCTATTAAACATGTAGAAATTTTTTCATGGAAGGCACATTTTTTTATGAAAAACCGACAAAATTTTTATGTGCCTACCCTAAGACAAATGATAAATTCACAATTTATTAATTAAACATATCCAAATATCAATTTAAATAATCGATATGTCAAATTCTGTTCTACATGTATCTGAAC
>JAQFZN010001859.1:0-13575 GCA_034687075.1 Geophilus carpophagus
GTAATTGATCTTTACAGGAATTATATATCGTGACTTAAAGTTGGATAATGTACTTTTGGATCATGAAGGGCATATTAAATTAACTGACTATGGAATGTGTAAAGAAGGCATGCGGCCAGGTGACACGACTAGTACGTTTTGTGGCACCCCCAATTATATAGCTCCTGAAATATTAAGGGGTGAAGATTATGGTAATTTTTTTTTAAAAATAATTAAATAATTGAATCTAATAATTTTATTTTATTTTTTATTAGGCTTTAGTGTTGATTGGTGGGCATTAGGAGTACTTATGTATGAGATGTTAGCCGGCCGCTCTCCTTTTGATGTTGTGGGCGCTGCTGAGAACCCTGATCAAAATACAGAGGATTATTTATTCCAAGGTATTGGAATTTGTTTAATTTTCACTGTGTATTAAAAATATTTTTGGAAGTTGTGAAAGTGATGTATGAAACACTGCCATTGTTATTTATTTTTCATTTTCATATTTGCACAGGCAAGGCATTTAGAAAAAAGCCAGGTATTATTGTGTTAAAATCTGAATTCCTGTTGTGCATTCATTCCCTCATATCGCATGAGTGTATGATGTGGAGTAATTTGTTTAGTAGTGTGTTGTAGTCAGAATAACATTTTATTTTTGTAGTGTAAAAAAAATAAGTTTGTTAATTATATGCTTATTAATTTATTTCTTGTTTATTTTGTTTACAGTAATATTGGAGAAAACAATTCGCATTCCCCGATCTTTATCTGTCAAAGCGGCATCTGTACTCAAGGGATTTTTAAATAAGGTAAATTTTTAAAATAAAATTTAAGAATAATTATGAAATTGAAATTGTTTTGCTTTATTAGAATCCAGCTGAACGCCTTGGTTGTCATCCGCAAGTCGGATTTACTGAGATTACTTCTCATACATTCTTTAAAACCGTAGATTGGGATATGGTAAGAATTTATTTTATTCATAAAAGAGACAAAGGACTCGTTTAAGGGAGGTGACAGACAGCTCTAAACTTTGATCAAGTGACCTCGCTTAATGAATCTCATTAATAACTATTAATCAACAGTATATAAATAAAGTAGGGTGGCTGTCTGTTTCGAATTTACTGTATCAAGAAATTTAAATTACTGTTTTTTTTTTTTGCTAAATTGGAAAGTTTTAATTATTAATTCTTTTGGTTTAGATTTTTATTTTAGGTTAAAAAGCTTAGATTTTCTTTTAATTTTATTTAAGTTGGAGCAAAAGCAGATTCAACCACCCTTTAAACCACGCTTAGAAACTGAACGGGATTTAGAAAATTTTGATCCACAGTTTACAAGTGAACCTGTGCAGCTTACGCCTGATGACCCGTAAGTCTTAAATTTGAATTTTTGTTTCATTTTCTCATTTAATACCATCGATTCTTTTTATTTCAGAAAAATGATTGAGAAAATAGATCAATCAGAATTTGATGGATTTGAATATGTTAATCCACTGCTTATGTCGATGGAAGACTGTGTTTAACCCGACTGATTCAAGTGCGTTATCAAAAAATAATGCAATTAACATTCCCTCCCAGTTATTTGTTGCAATATTTTTTTTTACTTTGGGTTTTACTTTTTTCTTTTGTATTGATGCAATGTTATATTAATTTTGCATAATATTGAAAACTTAAATCAAGAATTGTCACTTTACAGCTTCAATTTTTTAAAAAAGTATTACCGGTTATATAATATAAAATGTAAATTGTAGCTAATATTTGCATAACAGCACAAATCTGTGAAAAATATTTTTTTTTTCTTTAAATTTTGTTATTTTTGTCTACTTAACGTATATTTTTCTAAAAGCATGTTATACAAATTATACGTGATCGAAAGTGAGAGCGATGTGAAAGAAGTTTTCAATTTGTTTTGAATTACTGTTATTGCTCTCAATTTATTTTTAAATAATTCTAATCAGTTTGCATAATAGTTATTACATAAAAAATTTAATTGAACGTAATCAACACATGGTTGTTTATTTTTCTTTTTGTAGCAACAGCATTTTAAACATTCCAGTGAATAAAATACAAATCGAATTATTTCTCTTTTTATCTATCTCAATGCATTTTAATGATGCAATGATAAATCAATAGAAAAGAAATTTATTACAATTTATACATAGTTTTTTTAATAAAAAAATAATTATGCACTAAATATAAAGCTCTGATAAGATCACTGCGTGATTACTGATACCGGATTAAGCCGGATGCATATTAAAAAGTTGCTCAAAATAGCACACAAGGTTCGGTAGCCTGTGGATAATCATGAAGTTAATAGTTATGCTAATGAGCATGGCTAGTCTGAACCTTCTCTCATTTATTCTTCAGCTTGTTCTAATTAAGGAAAACTTGCTTTCACCTCTCCTCAGGCATGCAATTAAAAGTTCACCATTCTCCTTTATGATTCAATGTGAATAACATTTCTTTTATATGAACATTCAGTATTTATTTACCAATAAACTGACAATAATTAATTTTTGGATGTAATAAATTGATTCTATTACGAAATGTTTTGATTAGTTGTATCGTTTTGGATTTATTTTCTCTTTCAAACTCGTTGCTTAGATACTATTTCCAAAGTTTTTATACGGCTTTGCTGTGTAAGCTCATTACGCTATATAAATGTTAAATTTATATAGCAATATAACAAACATTTATTATATAAATCACTACACTGTATCTAATCGTCATTGAAATGTTCCTTCTTTAGCTAATTAAAATTGTTTGGTTAAAAAGTGCTTATGTTTTTAACTTAATTATGAGTTTGTGAAATTAATTCTTTTTTCTAACTTACCTTGTAATATGTATTAATATTGAAAGGATTTTTTTAAAAGTAAAAATAAGTTTTACAGACTAGTAATGTAAAGAAGTTTTTTTGAAAACATAGTTGGGAATAATTACTTTTCAACACTTTAAACTAGATTTAATAGGAAATGAAGGATGAAACCATATGATTTCTTCTCCTTTATGAGTTGTGATTTGTTGAACGTTGATTGTGAGAGCTTTATTAACTCAGAGAAGACACACAAATATCTTAATTTACAGGGTTCAGTCCACTCAAACTGAAGCCAACTAAGTTAAATTATCATTACTGTGCTGAAGTGATGAAAATAAATTAAAATTGATCTTTTGTACATTAAATGTTGAATGAATATTGATAGAAATTGGTTAGGATTTGATTGAATTGCATTAATCAATATTACGAACGTCACAGATTTGTTCGGTTGTCATGGCTACAGCAGGATTACCACGTTGATGATAAGTAGTAGAGGGAGGGAAAGGGTTATTGAAGCGAAAAATTCATGAGACTGGAATAAAACTTTAAGGCAAACATTTAAAGTCTGTTTTAGAGATTTCCTATGGTTAATAGTGAAACTTTATTTTACATAAAATTAAACAAACTCAAGTCAAACAAAAGTGAATATTTAAAACTAAATTTGATGTAAGTAACGGCAGTCTATGGTGCAGAGAGCTGAAAAAAAATTTCAATTTGTTATATAATATTTGTTGAATTCTTAAAATAACTTGATTTCGAAAATCAAATTTGTTTTTCTCTCAGTAGAGAAAAAATGTTTATTTTACCTAAAAAGATTGATATTTTGATTGCAGTTGAAATTCGATTGGAAATGTTTCTATTTAGATTAAATATGTGTAAATATAAATTGAGTGGGTATTTTAGAGAAAAAAAAAGAAATTAAATGAGATGTTGGAGTTAGAGGATAGATTGATAGAGTATAACTGGCGCTGTGCCAAATAGGGAGGGGCAAAGACGAGCAATAGGAAGAGCGAACTCCTAGTGGAACCAGTGGAACTCAAGCTCAAACTCAGCAAACAAGACTAGACGAACACACGCGTTTCTATAAAGCTCCATGGTCACGAACATGCTTTTCTTGAATATAATTGGTGGCATAACGGGTAAAGGGCCCCCAATTTTAATTTTACTTTCAGTTTTGCATTCTAAACAACATTTAACATTGACTCAACCATTAATCCGAAACGGCTGAATTCTACACTTATTAAATGAAGAAAGAACCGAAGATGACTGATACGTCGTACGAAACTCAGGCTTGTAGCCCTCATTTGAAAAAGGTTCTCAACAGTTATCGGACTGCTGCCATGACAAGTTTAAGTGGACCGAACAGTTATTTGGGAATGTGGCCGGCAAGAAAACTTAATAATTTCAATCAACTCGGAGTCAAGACTAAAACAGTGTCTTCGATTGATACAGTTAAGAAAAACGCGACTAATGCATCGACAGCAATAGCTGCTTATGATTCATTTCTAACTTCACCACCTTTACCCATTCAACAACTTCCAATTTTAACCGCTTCTGATCAAAGCCAAAGTGAGAGAAGCGTGACAATTTTGGAAGGAGAGACAATTTCGTGTTTTATTGTCGGAGGAGAGAAGAGATTATGTTTGCCTCAGATTCTCAACAGTGTTTTGAGAGATTTCAGTCTGCAGCAGATAAATGCTGTTTGTGACGATTTGCAAATTTTTTGCTCTCGATGCAACCGCGAGCAACTTGAAATGCTCAAGGTTACCGGTGTTTTGCCGCTTAGTGCTCCGAGCTGTGGACTGATCACGAAAACGGATGCTGAGAGGTTATCCAGTACGCTGCTTTATCGACATCCTGTAATATTAGTTGGTTCGGTAAAAAATAAATATTCATTTGAAGTGTACCACGAATGTTTCGGTAAATGTAAAGGATTGTTTAAACCTGATCATTATTCGTCTCCTAATGCTTTATGTATCGAATGTCTTGAATGTTACGGACATTTTTCACCTGAAAAATTTGTATGCCATGCACATAAAAATCTTGAAAAACGGACTTGCCACTGGGGCTTTGATTCAGCAAATTGGAGAGCTTACCTTCTTGTGACAAAAGATGAGAAAAACTTGGAGCAACTACAAATTAAGTTGGATGAAATGAAGAATAAATATTCCGAAAACATCAATCGCAAATATAAAAGAAAACAGGTCAGTTATAATTGAATTATTCCAAAACTCAAACTGAAACTTTAGTTCTATATGTATTTTTAATTAATTTAACATGAAATCTCGCCTTTAGATTCTTATAAAAATTTTAATACAAAGATAAATAATAAATATTGTTAGCTAAAAGATGGAAATAAGAATTGAATTTAAAATCACATATAGAATAATGTAATCTCTAATTACAATATTAACCTATTACACTACTTATTATATTTTTAAACGTGTTAATTTGTTTAATATTTGTTGACAAGTGTCAGCTTAAGAGGAATGTCTGATAAGGAGTGAGATTGAGATAGCATTTATTTATTTAAAACTCAGATAATGTTCATTTGTGTTATTTTATAGCTGCGCAGTTCTTGTATTGTGCTTATCTACACATGCTACTAGTTGAGTGGGTCATTGGAGTGATTGAAGAGGGCAGGGGAGCCACGGGGAAGCAGGAATAATAGGGCGGGACGAGGATGATGTTGCATGTGTGGGATTGGGACGCTGACCAACCGCTCCTCTTTTGTGGTTGTTAAAGTAATGTCAAGATCGGTTTTCAGGAAGTAGTAGACAGGGGCTTTCTGAGATGGGCAACTGGAGAAAGTGCGCAAAGGCTCTTGTTTCTTTTATGTGTTTGGGTGTAAAAATTTCCGGTGTTTTATTATAAGGAAGATAAGAAATTCCAAGAATTAAATTTCATAAGAACCTGGAAATTTTGCGTTTTGAAAATCAATTTAACTTCCTTTTTACAATCCTTAGAAAATGATTTTTGTAACAAAATAAATATTTTTTCATAATTATTCAATTTTATTAGCTTTGATTACTAAAAAAAATATAAACGAAATAAGATATTCTGTTTTGTAGTACATCAAAGACGAAAATATTTCGAGGAAAAAAACAAAATACGCCGCAGGTGATGCGTCAACATCAATCAATGCAGGATACATGCCATATGTATTTGATCCAGTTCCTGTATATTGGTATTCAACAATTCCGTCTCAATGGTCTCAAGTATCCGTCTTTCAATCATGGTTTCCTGTTGTGGGAAAAGATGGAAAATCTATGTTGACTCAGCCACAACAAGATGCCTTTTATAGATACAAGTATGATCTAAGCCTAATTTGTTACATTCAATTTTTTATGCGATTTTGTTCTTTCATTTATTTTTAGTATTCCCCATTCTCTCCCTCCTTCTTTGAGTCATGGACCACCAGTGTTGCTCAACCCTGAGCGTGTTGTTCTTCGTTCGGAAACAGATCAGTACGATTTGAAAATATTTACATATTTGTAATAAATTGTTTGTTTATAAATGCGTTGTTGATTTCAGGTTTGAGCAACATTATCAGCCAAATGTGGCTTTAGCACCTCTTTCTGCTCGACAAGTGTCGCAAAAGACACGTCTGTCTTCTTCTAAGACATTATTAGCGGAAGAAAAAAGGGTTGTACCCGACTACAATAAAGTCAAAATAATGGATTTGTCAGCACATGACATTAAAAATGCAAAAGCAAATAATTATGGTAAGCCCTAATTTGATGTTGAGACTAATACTAATTGAATTAAACTTTTGAAATATTAAACAGATATCAGTGAAAGCGAAAAGACTTTGTTGGATGACCACAAAATAGAAGAAATATCAACATTAAAAAAACTAATGGAAGCGAATAATATTGACGCTAGATCATTACAAGAAATTGTCAAAGAAGTTGAGAAATTGAAAAAAAAGTATAAGAAGGAAGTGAAAGTTGTGACAAAAGAAAAGGAAGTGTTAAAAAAAGTAAGTTGCCAAATAAAATCTAATCTCAACTCTTAAATATTTTTTTCCTGCAGGAATTGGAGTTTTTAAGAATTTCCAAAAAAGAAAAACTTTAAAAATATTATAAGCAATTGCGACTGGTGTAAATTAAAGCAGCTGAATTTTTAAGGCAACATTTTCCAAGTGACAACTTGGACAGCAGCTTAAAATCATCTCCTGCATGATAAGAGGTAAGAATTGTTTGCTGAAGGTGAAAATTTGATGGATGTATGGATGCGAGCAAAATGATGTAGAGAGGGGATTGAATAGCAAACATTTTTTTGTTCAGTATGAGCATTACAAAACAAATTTTATGTTTTATCTAACTTATTAGAATATTTCATCTAACGTTATTAGCTTTAAATTTTTATGTAAAAATTTCGTATTCATGAGACTCATTTTAATTCAGATAATACTTTTTTTAAAGAAATACTGAAATGTAAATAATAATATATAGATGTTTTTATTTTTTTAAATGATTGTTAATGTTTTTATTTTTAATGTATATAAAGACGTAATTTTTTAAAAAATATTTTCACGTTTACGCATTGTTTATAACATTGTTTATGACGTTACATAAAGTTGTGCACACGGTTTTATGATTAATGTAGTGAATTACGATTAAAGATTTGCATACAAGTATTATAAACTTGTAATCAAAATGGTGGACATTATAGTACATTAATTAATGGAAATTAGATTAGATTACTTCATTTGCAATGAGAAAACAAAATAAATATAAATTCAGTATATAAACTTTATAAAAATAGAAATAACTCTTGAAATAAAAAAACTAAGTTGATAAAGATTTCTTTTTTCACGAGATGACAGATAAAATTTAATTACGGATGCCGTAATTCATTTTATAAATGCGTTTACTTAATTAATCAAGTTAAAGATGCCATCTGTCATTTGTTAATAAATTTTTGGTTATGAATCGCTTGTGCGAATGAGGTAATAAAATTGTCGCATTCTGCACAAAAAATACACACAAAACTGTTGGTTTAATTATTGTTTTGAAACATAATGTATTGTAACCTTTAAATTTATCAGAGCAATTTTAAGGTCATAAAATATTGGCTTGTGTTCTGATGACGTAACCAAGAAATGTTACTGACCCATATGGACCATATCACATGATGTATATTGTTGTTAAATCAGTGAAACGAAGTTAACTGTATAAAGGTCATGGTTCAGTCTTAAAAGTTGAATAACTTTCTTTTAGTGATAATTGAGAGATCAAAGTATGGTTTTATTTTTATTAAATTGTGATAAATCGAATGATTCATATAATGTTATCTATTTAAATAATGATTTTTAAGATTTTTATCTAATTAAAAATGAATTTTATTTTTAGGTTTAGTTATTTTTAGCACATGACCATGATTTTTGGACAAGTTTTCTAATTCTTTCGAAATAATTATTTATTTTCATTGCTGTGCAAAGTACAAGTACAGAATTCACTGTTGCATAAATATTTTTAAATTGAATAGTTTAATGAGTTCATTTGTATCAATATTTTTAGATGTACTAATAATTAATTCTTGTAACCAAAATAAAATAAGAAATGTTTTTGAAAAGTATGTTCGTTTTAATTACGATGAAAATGGATTTGTTACCTTGAGTTTGTTGTTACATAAAAATTCATACCAACCATTATTCAGCTGTACAATATTGGTAATAAATCATTTTCAGTTTAAAATTTAAGTTCTTTTTTTTTAATTGTTTGACTAAAATGAAATAGTTGATACACGTGACATTAGAATTATTTTTTATTTATTTTAAGATCTAACCTCAAACTAGGATAAGCTTCTGCTTTAGGCAATTAAGATTTTAACTTTCTCCAACAGATGGCAGCAAGAAACGAATGGAGTATACTTGGTATAGCCATCCTGTTATATTCCGATAACGACATTAATTCCACCAAATAATGTCAAATTACTTGTTGATTTTAAGAATTTATTTTTATCGGATGATAATGCATGATTATATCAAAGATTAGATAATTATTTGACAAATGATATAACATGATTTGCTGACTGACATATATCAGAAACCTTAGCCAAAAAGAAGTACTAAAACGTCAACTCATTACTTTACATAGAATCATTATGAGTCAACAAACTGAAATAAGTAAGTGAAAAGGAAGTGAAAAATCGATTGAAAAATTTTAATAGTACTTTTCATGCATTTAGCACCGGAACAGCTTGAAACACTAAAACAAAAAAGTAAATCTGTCTGTGAGTTAGCATATGCTCCTTACAGTAATTTCAAGGTAGGTGCTGCATTGCTTACCACCGAAGGGAAATATTTTACCGGTAAATTTTTGTTTAATTTAATAAATTCAATACTAATACTGTATTTTAAACATTTTATAGGTTGTAATGTAGAAAATGCTGCGTATGGTCCATCCATATGTGCTGAAAGAACTGCAATGGTAAAAGCAATTTCTGAAGGGTGCAAAAGTTTTGCAGCAATTGCAATTTATAGTGATTCTTTAAAGGAAGGTTTTATATCCCCCTGTGGGGTGTGCAGACAAGTTATGTCTGAAGTAAGTTAGATGAATTATATGGAAAACTTGTAACAATACTTTATCAATTTATTCTATTTTCCAGTTTGGTCTTAAATGGGACGTCTACATGCTACGACGAGATTTAACTCACAAGAAAAAAACTGTCGGCGAGCTTTTACCAGATTCATTTAAATTATGAATATCTAAAATTGACGCAATTATAATTTAATTTTTATGATAATATTATGAATCATTTATTTTAAAATAATTATTTTATCTTTATGCTCATGTTTGTTCCTGATGATAAGGTTAAACAATAAGCTCTGAAGCAATTTACATTCTGATCTTTATTTAGTAAAGGTGAGATAAAGAAATAAAATTGAAAAGAAATGAGAATAATTAAACTAGAAAATGAAACATTTAATTTTTGCCAGTCATGGTTTTTGATTGCTATAAAAGCAAAATGTTAATTTTTGAAAACACAATTTATTCATTAACGTAAACACTAATGTTTATAATCTAGAAATGCCATCTATAAGAAAAAACGAGTTCCTTAATCTTCTTCCTGAAAGTTAAAAGATCGTTGACTTGTTTTTCATTCCTAGCGGCGAAGTAATAAATCTTGAAATAAAAACCAAAGAATCATTTCTTTTATACATTCTTTTCTTTGCCTGTATCAACTTTATAAGAACATCACCACCAATCTTCACCGATTTTTCGGGAAGAAGCAAATATGGGTCAGTCTTCAAGGTTATGTTTACGTCATTCGTGCACAATAAAAAAATACTAAAACATGAGGGGGAGATATATCCAACCCCTAGCGTTGTGAGGTTCATGGACTCGCCCTATTAATTCTCATACGCCTGCGCACAATAGATCGAGTGAGGCGCTGATGTTGGAAAGGTATCGATAGCAGAGCATGTTATGCCCCTTTTGCTGACTGTAACAACGAGTCTGGCAGCAAAATCATCTTTTAGGAGCCGAAAAATGTACAATTGCACGAGGAATGATGAGTGAAATGCCGTCTGGAATTGGTCAAACAGCAGGCAATGCTTAAAGGAGATGGCGATTAGTATGAAGTGGTGAGTTAGTGCTTACTTTACTGTCACACAAGCTCAGCAGTCAAGCACATGATGTGAAGTTTTATTATTCATTATTATTATTATTGTATTTTTATGTTTGATGACTGAACTGATATAAAGTTTAAATTAATTTATGACGTTTGATGTGTTTTTTGTTTTTTGACGTTAGTGATTCATTTTCACTACTGTGCTCTTGATTTAATGAGTAATTTGGAGGGGTTTGCAGCTGACGTCATCGATGACCCACGTAGAGAAATTTCTTGTTGAAATGAAGAAACGCAATCTATTTATTTGTTTCATTGCGAAGCCATTAATTGATCTGATAATGAGATTAAGATTTTAATGAAAACGTAATGAAAAAAATAAGAGCAGTATAATACAATTAGCACTGATCTTAATTGATTAATTGCAATTGAATTTTTATGATAAAATGATAATTAAAATATTGAATACAGAATGAAATATTTCAATCTTTGATTATAATTTTTTTGCTGCTTTGCTAAAACACTTCCCTCATCTTCTAAATGGATCCACGACTTTACCTTATCTTAAAAAAGGGAAATCTTCTCTGAAAAGAAAAAAAAACAAAAAAAGCTCATCTCTTTTATCATCCATCACCCAATTTTCTCTTGCGTAGTTACTTAGTCAGACCCATTAGTAGAAACACTGAATTTTATAAAAAATATTTAAAATTTTATTTTATCTGGACCAATTTAAATAAACAAACCAACAAGTAAAAAAACCAACAATCGAATTGAACGTTTTTTTTTCATGTAGTGAGGAAAGTGTTGAAATTGGACCAAATAAGATTGCTTCTGTTGCTAGGCAACATGCGACGTTTTATAAAAGTGGCCTGTGTTCGTAGTCTGTAATATACCTGCTCCAATTAACCTTTTGAGGGAGTGAATTTGAAAGAAGCCTAAAGAATAAGGAACAAAATGAAAAAAATAAATAAAAATAAATTATAAACGTTCAACTATTATTTTTTTCTCTGCAAATATATTTACAATAAGTAATTTCTAGGAGAAGAAACAAACCTATATAATTAAAGCTACAACAATCTGTGTTTATATGTTTACTAACCCATCATTTTGCATTCAATAAAGTTATGACTTGCGTATAGAAAATAGTTGGGACTGAAATTACTTTTGTGTAAATGAAAATCCACATCTGGTAAATGGGATTTTAGTGCAGTAGTACTAATACGACGTTGAGGTTACGGAAAACATTTTAAAAAACAAGTTAACGAATTTTATTATTTTTCCTTTTTCTTATCTAGATTTACATTAATAACTTGGTAAAAAATAGAGATAATATTTTCAAACTCAAATTAAAACAAAATTTCAGTGATTTTATTATATTAAAATTTGCGTATTACAAGTTAAACTTTGTATTACGTTTAATAAATGGAACTGTAGTGCAGCTCAGTAGTTTTAAAATGGCGTTGAGGTAATAAAAGATGTCAAAAATCATGTTAACAAATTTTTTCTGCTTATTATTTTTTTCTTTGTTTCTTATGGTTTTGGCACTTGTTTGCACATGTTGTATCTTTACTGTTAGTTTTTGGCAGATCATTTTCTTGTTTTGGCATCAGTCGTCAGTCACCATGGCAACGTGTCTTGTGCATGGTTGGTTGATAAAAAAGGGAAAAAAGGAATGGATTTTGGTTTATTCACTTTGAGGGCAAAAAGAAATTGAAGATAAGCTTAATAGCAAGTTTTGTACTTGTTCAGGAAAGATAGTTTAATTTTCTTTTCCTTTCTTTTTTTAAAAAAAATTATGCTTTGTATAATATCTATGTTCTTGAGAAGTGGCAGAGGTTGTGTTCTACGATAAGAATGTAAATTTCCTTTTTTGGTATGCTGCACTCTTCTCATCTTCTTAGTAGGGGAAATGGGAGACCCCCAGTGTAGTATAAAGCCTATTTTGGTGAGTTATTTTTATGAGTTGCTTGTTGAGGCACTTCTTTTGCACATTAAGAGTTAGTAAAAACTAGTTTACCCAACTGTGATTTAAAAAATTAATGTAGTCATTTAAATTTTTTTTCATCTTTAAATAAAATGTTGGAAAATTATTCATGATATTCATGATACAGGAACATTTTTTTAATAACAAAACTTGTTACAGCTACAAGAGAAATATTTAATATTGATGTTATATAAATTTATAAAAGCCAATAAAAAATGAGTGAAAAATTTATCTCAATTCAACTTTGCAACCCTGATGGGATTTAAGCCTGTACTGAAGATTCAGACAAATGCATTGTGGGAGAGTTGAGTGTGACATTGATTATATGACTCCCACACACCCCTTCCCACTTCCCCACCCGTTCCTTCTCTCAGCCCCTTCTTTTTACACACACATACACAGCTGCTTCACTGCTGAATCATTGTCGTCATGGCAACGATCACAGGGTCAAATTTATAGGAGGCAAATGGCAAAAAACTCAGAGGATCAGCATTTGGAAAAGGATTGATAACAAACGAGATTTCATACAATCATTTTTTAAAATATTTTTTAAATTTTTTTTTATTTAAATCGTAATTGTGTTAAAGGTTCTGGGAAATTTTTATCTTTTTAATAACTAAATTATAGGAATTTGTATTTATGGGTTTAGAAGTAAAGGAATTTGTACATCACGTGTTTAAAATCAATGTTGGAAAGCCCCACATGTTCATTGAAGGGGGTTGCGAATTGATCAATACGAGGGGGTTGAAATAGATGGGTTTCCATAGCAACTACTGGACTGAACATATGAGGGTGGAATAATAATAAGTAATGCGGAGAGATTTAAGGGCGTGTGACATGTTTATTATATTTTAAACAGATATTTTTATATCTTAGTTTTTTTTATTTCATCTCATTTTAGTTATATTTTGATTTCCTTCGGGATTAAATGTAATTATTTTGTAAATGATTTATTACAGTTTGCAGGCTTAATTATGTGGGTTTAAATTGGACTTACTGCATGTAGAGGATAAGTTGTGCTATTTTTCAAGTTTTTCATCATGTTTAATAATAGTGGAGGATTGAAATCTTAATACTATTACATTGAAAGCTTTTAGATCATTACGATATAAATGTGAACAGCTTAAAATTTCTAAAATTAGAAAGTCATTAAAGTTTCATGTTAAATTATTTACTAAATGTTTAATTTTAAAATTTACCTTATTTTTATTTATTTATTTTTTTTT
>JAQFZN010001860.1:0-13575 GCA_034687075.1 Geophilus carpophagus
TAGTTAATTCTAGTAACTATTTTTGAAATATAAAACACCCATTAAACAAACAAAAACACAAACAAAACACTTGCACTTTAAAAGTAAGGGGTAAAACACTATGACAGTCACTCGCTCGGCTGTCAGGTTTGGGTGTGACAGAGAAGCGAGGGGGACGGAGCATAATAAGTAATCAAGTCGGAGACAAGGTTCAGTTCAATTAACATACTTTATTCGGTTAACAGCCTGTCCTGTCATCCTGACTGACCTTTACTTGCTACCGACGAATCGGCGTTGCACTGTGTCAGCAACCGAGATGCTATACTCGGTTGCACCATCTTAGGCCTAGTCCTGCATGGGATGCAGGGCTCGGATCTTCTATCAAGTGCCGGAGGGTACAGGACCTGTTGGGGGTCCCGGCAGGCCTGTGCCCGGTAGGCGAGACTGGCTTTCCCAGGGGTAACCATCTGATGTTCCATGCGGAACTCAGAAGAGGTTATCTCGATGGAGGTTGGCAACAGACTGACTCCTGAGTCTTGGAGTGCACATCAAGGGGGAGTGACCAATCAGGGAAGGGCCCTGATTGGACCAAAGCTCCCAGCCTCAGGGCTTCTCTGTCCCTCGTGGCCCCCATCGTGCTGGTGGTATGATGGGCAGTCACAACACTTATAAATAAAACTAAATTAAAAACACACTCCTAAAAAACCGTTTTGAATGTGGCTATTGTGTTGTTTCTTTGTTGAACAGTGTTAATGGCGAGCACAACATTCGGCAACAATACATCCCAATCCTGAGGGTTGTCTAAAGCCATCTTCTTAAGGGTACTCATGATAGTTGCCTTAGCTCTTTCAATAAGTCCATTTGATTGAGTATGGAGTAATTGGGAGATATTTGATCCCATACTTATTAATGAACTGTTGAGTGAGTTGACTTGCAAATCCTAAATAAAAAATTATTTAATATAATTAATTAAAATAATATTTCTCAAAGTTTTTTATCTTTGCTTTTTCTGCTTCCCTGGCTGCTGCACCAGTCAATAAAAAGATCGTTGATGGAGTTTAGGTTTTTTGACACATTGATAATCTCTTTTAATCTGGGAAGTCCCAAAGCCAAGTTTTTCGTTTACATAATATCATAATGGTATGTGTTGGGTGTAATTTGAGTCAGAGGTTTAACGAGAGATTGAGCTGCAAGCACACCAACCATTTCACCTTGTTGCACTTGAGATTCCTTACAAAGTGCTTCAATTTTGCCGAGAAGCCAATCAAATGCCTCAGTTGTTAAATGAAATTCTTCTGCTACTCTTCGAACAGAGTTGATCTTAATAAGCAACTAAATAGTAAAGTAGCATTTTCGTTAGTTTTTTTTTCAATTTAAATTTTTTTAATTTTAATTAACTAATTAACCAAATTAATAATGGTTGTCAATATAAAATTAAACGCGTTAGTAGTACTAAGTTGTTTAATTTTATAGATTACTAATGTCAAAAATTGAGCTGATCTTGTCATTCTGTATTGTCTTTGGCTGTTTCTGCTGAGGAGGCTGATTGACATTTTCTGTATTCATAAATCAGAGCATATCCATTATCAATTTTTTTTAAAAATAACTGGACTTAAGGCCGAGTATACTAAGTAAGTTTGTAACTGGACAGGGAAATGTGGATAGATCAGATCAGGCCAGGCTAATAAATTAAAATAAAATTTTACACAATGGACCACTGGTCATCAGGAAATTTCTTGTATCTTGCGGGGCCAGTCCAGCTCTGAATATATTTGATGTAAATAACATTATTGTGACTGCTTTTTGGGCACAGCCTGCTAGGGGTCATTGGGGCCTCCGAGAGGAAGGTCCAAGGCTATGGGGCTGCAACCAATCATTTATTAAATAAAAACAATAAAAAAGGGTCAAAAAAATTGCAAGATAGATGCAGATTTATGCCAAGGTACAGTAAAGACCCTTATTTGGTATAACAATTTCTGGCCATTTACAATATAAATAAGAATATAACATTTATGATTAATGGAAAACTTGGATTAACATTTTCAGTTCTGTGCTAACCCATAAAATTGTGGGTTAGGCGATTAATAATGTCTTCTTGCGGACGCTTCAGAGTGGCTAAGTGTGCTGGAAATAGCTTCTTGTTCCTGCAGTGACCGACTTGCCACTGGACTGGATGGCTTTCCTGATGTCACCTGCAGTTGCTTTCAGACCGTACTTATAAATAAATAAATAAATCCATCAATCATGTAATTACACATAATTCTCGTGCAACCTGCTCATCTCCCTCGAGTCTGATGAGACAGGTTTTTCAGCGGTATTGAGAAAAAAAAATGTGGTGATTTGATCACTAATGATCGGATTTTGTTATAGTAGTCGGTGAACTATTTATGTTCGTTTTCACTAAGTGAAAACTCCGCAGCACTGCTGGCTTGAGTTTTGCGGCTATATACTATAAAGATGTGTAAGTTATCAATTTTGGTTCCATTTGGAAATTCCAACGTGGTAAGATTTGCAGCAACAGCCGACCTGTTGCCTGTGTGGAATATTATTTTCGCCATTAGATATCTAAGCACAGTCATTTAATGATATTTATTGAAACTCGGCGATCAGCGAACCTATAGCACGTAGAAAGTCAGCTTTGGCTTGTGCATGATTTAATATTTCTGTTGCAGTGCTCACATTAGAGACGTTGTTTTATGTTATAAAGTTGGAAATTAAGACTAAAAATGTGAAGCAACTTGCTCGGTTAGCATCTCAAAAGGGAATGAATTTATTAAATAGAAACAATAAAAAAGAGGTGCTTGCTCCTCTTTTTCTTGCTTGACTTATCCACGTTGAAATAATAGTCATTGATGTTTCTTAACTACCCATATGTTGTTGGTTCTTCTGTCTCTAAGTTTGTTTCTGTGAATAAATAACTAAGATATAATTTTAAAGCTTGAAGGTAATTTTTCTGAGCATCTCCAGACATATCTGAAATTCCAGCTTTGTCCGTCAAGACAGAATGGGCAGCATCTTCGAGGCCTTTTCTTTTTCACAGAAAACGCATTAAGGAACTAACTTGATGAATTTTTGCTTTTCTGTCGGTCTCTTTTATAATCATTTTCTCCGTACGCAGCCACTTTGATGTTCTCTTACAGATCGGGCACTTTACATTATATCTCTTTTGTTTCTCCTTCTCTGGAGGAAACAGTTTCAGACTTATGTTGATGATTTGACGCTGCGACGACTCAACTGCTTGACGTTCAATGAGGGCCTGATGATGCTTGAGTGAGTTAGGATTTTAAAAACTTCTTTTGCGGCAACCTTTTTCTTTGTCTTTTACTCAACTGGGAAGGAGACTTAACCAATCAATCAAAGAAGTAAATAATTTTACAGATCTTTGTAGCAACTGACTTATTTCCCTTGAGCCGGATGCTATTGGCTTGCCAGCCAAATTTAAAAAGAATCTGTTCGAATATGAACAGATTTGAGATCTAATGTGTTGAAAATAATTGTTAAATCAATTATATTCTGCAGGATTTAATGAAAATTCTGTTGCTTTCTTCTTTGAATAAACAACAAACGAGTGCAGCTCGCCCACTCTAGCGCCGTTCTTGAATTCATTAACGGTAAAATTAACTGCAACTGCCGGCCTGTTTGCAGTGCGAAAAACAATGCGTGATATCAAGTATCGCACCACCGTCGTATGGTGGTGCTTACTGTAACCTGTGTTCATAAGCTCATCGAGCGCTGCCAAGAAGTCCGCTTGCGCTTTCGGCAGGGGCGGACTAAGGCCTAGGCAACCTAGGCACGTGCCTAGGACCCGTAATTTTTGGGGCTCGAAAATTAGGTTTTGTACCAGGGTTGCCAACACGGAGACTCTGGTGGGTTTGGTGACAAATCTCAGGGCTCCGGGTGAACAAATTTTTTTGAAAAAGAGCAAAAAATTATTATTTCTTGGCAACACTGGAAAATAGGCCCAGGATTACAGTGTTGCCTAGGGCTCTCTTTGGCCTTAGTCCGCCCCTGGCTTTCGGATGTTTTATAATTGGTGGAACCTAAGTAAGTTTGAATGACTATTCCATTTTTTTTGACGGGGGTGGTCAACTTATGCTTCTTGACTGCAGTGCGTTATGTGCGACATGCAAGATGATCGATCTTCGTACTTCGGAACACTCAACTTTGGAAGTTTGTAACTTTGAAATTTTTTTTTAAGGTGTTTCGAAGCCAACGCAAGCGCAACGCAAAGACAGAAATAGAAAAACACGTTTTTTTGGGGTATTACTATATGAACATAAAAATTTTATTTGATGATAAACTTAATCAATCAATGAATAAATAAATAAATACATAGGCAAAAAAACATTGATATAAATAATTACAAACAGCTAAATAAATTATATAAATTGTCAATCAATCGTCATCACAATCATCAGCTTGGTCATCGTTATCAGATCGGTTATTATCATTGTCGTCGTCATCTCGGGCACAAACTCGGACACCACTGGCTCGGACACCACTGGCTCGGACACCACTGGCTCGGACACTGGCAATGACAATGACGACAACAACTTTTGTCTTCTCCTTTTCTTCTGTCTTTTTGTCAGCTTAAGAGGCGGCATCTTTCTCGATCAAAGGCAAGTTGTGATCTGCCTAAAAACTGAATTTGCAAGCAGTTATATATAATGCTAACCCATTAAATTGTGGTTTTGGGGGGAGACCTATAATGTCGTCTTCCGGACGCTTTAGAATGGCTTAGTGTGCTGGAAATAGCCCCTCTCGTTCCTGCAGTGGCTTACTTGCCACTGTGGACAAGGATGGCTTTCCTGAGATCACCTGCAGTTGCTTTCAGACCGTACCTATAAATAAATAAATAAATAAATAAATAAATAAATCCATCAATTAATCAATTACACATACTTCTCGGGTTCCCTATCACGAGGTCGACATTTATTTAGTTGACCTACTTTTCGTCGCGATCATTAGGTCGCGACGCAAAAGGTCGATCTTTATAAAGTCGACCTCTTTAGGTCGACATATGTGACGTCACGTACGCGACGTCACCAATCAAAACGTCGACCTACGTTTGGTCGACGTTTTCAAAAAATATATCCAGATCACAAGACACTAAAATTACATTTCAAATTTTCTTTTTAAATACAACTTATTGAGATTTCTTAAATTCATCATTTAACACGGTATTCAATTTCAACTACACTCAAAACATTGTTCAACCGAAATAAGATCTCTATTTTACAATGACAAATTGATGTAACATTTGGAAAACATTTTGCATCACTCATCAACATTAACATTCAAATTATTATTTTTTACATAACTTTGCAATTGAGTTAACTCAAATTCAGTTATTAATGCACAATCACCAATAGTCACATCTATTTATGATTGTGATTGTACTTCTGTTATCTCTTTAATGTCACTGCTTCAAATAGACAATTTTTAAAAAAATTCATTTAAAAAATTGTCCATTTGAAGCAGTGACATTAAAGAGATAATAAATACAATCACAATCATAAATAGATATTTGTGTTAAATGGTAAAGACGATTTACTTTAATCATGTTAACACAGAAATTATCGGTCAGTGTTTGACAATTATGTAAATACAATTTGTCTGAATAATGACAATTGGCCAATAGCAGATTTAAATCCTTTTTTGGTATATCATTTCCTAAACATTTTAAACATTAAAAATCGATATTATGGTGTCGACACTTTGAATCGACATTTTAATGTCGACCTCTTGTTTTGGTCGACATTTCACGTCGCGACGAAGTTATCGCGACGTGATGTTGGTTGACCTTGTAAAGGTCGACCTTCTGATCGGTCACCACTTCTCCTTCCAACCTGCTCATCTCCCTTGAGCCCGATGAGACAGGTTTTTCAGCGGTATTGAAAAAAAAAGTTTATTATGGTGATTTGATCATTAATGGTCGGATTTTGTTATAGTAGTCAGTAAACCATTTATGATCATTTTCACTGAGTGAAAACTCCGCAGCACCGATGGCTTGAGTTTTGTGGCTGTAGGCCAGAAAGATGTGTAAAAGTTGTTATCAATTTTGGTTCCATTCAGAAATTCCAACGTGGTAAGATTTGCAGCAACAGCTGGCCTATTGTCCTGTATGGAATATTATTCTCGCCATTAGATATCTAAGCACAGTCCATATACTGTAATAATGTTTATTGAAACTGTTGGCAATCAGCGAATCCATAGCATGTAGAAAGTCAGCTTTGGCTTGTGCATGATTTAATATTTCTGTTGCTGTGCTTACATTGGGGACTTTGTTTTAAGTTCTAAAGTTAAAAATTAAGAAGCTTCTATAATTGACTTAAAAAAATGATGCAACCTGCTTGGTTAGCATCTCAAAAGAGTGAATTTATTAAATCGAAACAAAAAAGGGCCCAAAAATTACAAGATACTTATGCCAAGATACAGTGTAGACACATTTGGTATAACAATTTCTGGTCATTTATAACATAAATTAGAATATAACATTTATGATTAATGAAAGATTTTTGGATTAACATTTTTAGTACTGTGCTGCTCTATGTGCTAACATATTAAATTGTTGGTTAGGGGCCCTATAAAGTGGGCCATATAAATAATGAAGTCATTTATATTTCTCAACTGACCCATACGTTGTCGGTTCTTTGGTTTCTAAGTCGGTTTCAGTAAACAAATAGTTGAGGTACAACTTCAACGATTGTAAGTAATTTTTTTGGGCTTTCCCAGTCATGTCGCATTCATTTAGTTTGTCGATGTATTCCGAAATTCCTGTTTTGTTGGTTTGGACAGGAGTTAATGAATTGAAATCAAATTTCACACAATGAACCACTGGACATCAGGAAATTCCTTGTATCTTGTGGTGTCAGTCTAGCTCTGAATATATTTATAATGTAAATAACATTACAATACAAAAAATTACAAGATAAATGCAGACTTATGCCAAGGTATCGTAAAGACCCTTAATTGGTATAACAATTTCTGGCCATTAGCAACATGAATAAGAATATAACATCTGCATGTACCTCTGGTCCATAAGATGGGATTACTATGCAGAGGCAATGCTGCATATGAGGCACAAACTGGACAGGCCGCGAGAAACCTTTCAACTACCGCATCGATTGCAGGCACCAAACATGCTGTTTTCACAATCACTCGCATCAGGCTTTGGTGTTGAGCTATGGTTGGTGTATCTTTGATTTGATAACGTTTTCTTGCAGTTACTTCAGAGTAGCTAAGTCCACTTCAGACAGTGGTCGACTTGCCACTGTCGACTGGACGGCTCTGTGAACGTCATTTGCATTTGCTTTCAGACCATATTTATAAATAAATAAAAAAAAAATCAATCAATCACACATTGTGTAATCTGGTTATTTTCCTAGAGCCAGTCAAATTTGGTTTTCCTGTTGTATTGAGGAAAAATGTTTTCTGTTGGTGACTTCACTAATGGTCGGATTTTCAGATAATATTCTTTAAGCTATTGATATTTTTCGGCATCTAAGGAAAACTTCGCTGGATCCCCAGCCTGTGTTTTATGGCTGTACACAAGGAATGTGTGCAAGTCATTAATTTACTTGCCATAGACAAATTTTTTCAACTTTTTCCACAGCTTTTTTCATAGCATTTTCCACAGCATCATCTACAACACTGATTTCTATCAGATTTAAGAACAAGATTTGCTCTTTACCATGTTCTGTATGGTAGATGTCTCCAAAATGGGACTTTAGTAATGATGTCATTACCAACTTTCCTTCAAAACGCTGAGTTCGTGCAATGATGTTTACTTTTTTGATTTCTTTTTCTGACAGTTGATGTCTTTTCTTTAGATGTCTGGGTAATTTACCTTTTGTCATTCTGCTACATATTAGATATTTTATGTCCACTCTCTTGTTTCTTCTCCTTCGTAAAAAGTTCAGGACTTATGATGTCTTTTTGACACTCATTTTGTTGTGATTGGCACTCAAGTTCTTTTCTTGCGCTCAAACTCACCTTCAAGTGCCAATTTATGATCTAAATAATATCTTTTATCGTATGATGATTGATCAATTTTGTTTATAGCCTCTTCAGATTGATTGGTTTCTTCCATAGCTTCTTGGAGATTGATTAATTTCTTCTATAGCTTCTTCAGATTGATTGATTTTGTCTATAGTTTCTTCACATTGAAGGATTTCTTCTATGGCCTCTTTAGATTGAAAGATTTCTTCTATAGCTTCTTTAGATTGAAGGATTTTTTTTATTTGCCCTTTCCACCGACTCTTCTGGTTGAACAAATTCTTTTGGCTTATGTTTTTGCATTTAGATTTGTGCATGCTAAATGAATGTCTCTCTTTTCTCAACCACTTTTTCTGTCTTCTGCTCTGTTTTACTTTTATCAGAGCAGGTACCTTAGATTTCGTACACTTCTTCCTCCTTCTGTGAATCATTTTGAACAAACCATGGCAAGTTGTCATCTGCCTAAAAACTAAATTGCAAACGGTTATATAGGCATTTGAGACTAATTTGCATAAATTAAAAAAAACTAAAAAAATGATTTTTATTTTTATTTTTTCTTTCATTCACAGCTGAAGCAATACTCTTTACCAGTTCAAATGTTATTGGCTTAACCTGATTTTGTTTTGAAAGTTCTAACTCAGAACAAGATGATCTTTTTGATGATCCAGATACTGAGTCATTTTAATCAATGTCTTCAGGGTCTACCAGATTGACTACAAAATTGCCTTAATGGCTTTTTCTTGGTTTCTAGGTCTAGATCATTATTCTACTTGCACTTGGAAGGTCCATTGATACATCAACTACATATATATTTTTATTGAATCTAAAACCTCAGGTAGAACTGGTGTAATATTCATTCTTAATGTTGGCACCACACCCGGTTTTTTTGATGGGATCTCTGCAGTAAAATCAGCAATTCCTGACACAGATTTATTAGAGATCTGAATAAGTGGATCAAAAATAAAAATATCTTTACTTATTATTTAGTATTGAAACAAAGAAAGAAGATATCAATTTTATAGAAATTAACTACTGGGACTTAAGAAACTAGTTTTTTTCTTAATTCTAAATGATTAAGATAACAGAACTTTATTATTGTCTGAAGTTATTATCTTGTAGACCACTTCACCTTTCATTTCTATGACTACAGCCTCTTTTTAAGGTGGGGTTGTTTTTGGAAGCTGGTGATACTAAATCAGATCATTAATTTGTAAATAACAATCAACAAACTATAAACTTTCCCTTGGTAATGATAAACTTGGTAATGGACTCGGGACTTCTCCTACTCTTCTTCTTTTTTGGACTTGTCAAATCAACAAAATCCAGCTCCTGGGACTGGAACTTCTCTTACTCTTCTTCTTTCTCGGATTTCTTGTCAAATCAACAAAATCCAGCTCCTGGGACTGGAACTTCTCCTCTTTCTCCTGCCTGCACTGCAACTCCTCCTGCTTCTGCTTCTCGAGCTCATTTGCCAGTTGTTTAGAATGCTCTTGCTATGGCCAGAAGTAGCATTCAGGATCATTTGTCTGCGTACATTATCGATTAACTTGTTGGCTTCGTGTACGAGGGACATAGACGCTTTCATTGCTCTGAGAACCTCGTTTTTTGACATTGTTTCTCCAGTGAAATAGGCATTGAATACCTTGGCGTTTACAGCTAGTGATTTGAGCTGTTCATTACTCAAATGGGAGAGAAATTTCTCTCTAGCTGGGACAATCGAGCTTCTGTTAGCATCAAGCCACTGTTTAACGTCATCATCGATTAACTGGCATTGCATATGGGGAACCTGCTTTGCCGGTTTCAGATACAGTGCCTTGATTTTTTGCAATTTCACACTCGACAGCTTCTTGTCGATATGCTTGGCAATTGTTGTGGCCACATCTTTGGATAGTACTGGTTTTTTTATCGGCCTCTGACTCATTGTCACTGCTGACTTCTGAGGAATCAGAAGCAGAGCTAGAGAAGGATGAGGAAGAGCTCCTGCGGCTTTTTTTTTTATTTGCATTTTCTGTTCTTTTTGCCCTTCCTCTTAGGAGAGGGCGAGCGGTCGCTGTCCTCGGAATCAGAATAAGCTGACTGTTGTGAGGCATAATCGAAATCATACTAAAGCAAAAAGACAAGTTATTAATTACTTGTTTGCAAAGGGAAAAACGAAATGAGGCCAATAGATTGCAGCGATTGCAAGCTGTGTTGTGCATCGGATTGCAATTCTTGGATTGCGATTCCTAGATTGTGATCCTAAGATTATGAATGCAAAAAGGCACAAAGGTGCTGAAACACAGAATGCTCTCGCTGTAAAGGTGTTGTAATAACAACACTGAGTTAATCACAAAAAGGGGTAAAACGAGATTCAACTGTGCTACTTTAAAAATTCAAAGAACAGGAGCGTTAAATCTAAGAGATTGCCAATCTCGAGAAACTTAGTTCTTGGTTTTTTGTGTATAGTAGGAAAGAACACGTAGTTCTACCTAAAACCACACACGCGGGTCAGGTGGTGCTATTGGATTCTAAACAATAGCGAAATTGCAAACCACTGAAGTGTTAATGAAATATCAACTGATCAATCGAAAGTGCAATCATTTGGACGCACCAAAGAAGCTAAATTTGCAAAATTCAGTTCAACAAAACAAGTCAAGTTGGCGAATACAACCAGCAACTGTTTTTAGTCACTGAATGAAACGAATCAATCAGCTCCAACTAAGCGTGAAAACAGTGCAGTCGAGAAATCAGGGTGTCATTTACAAGAAAACACGATTTCAGTAGAAGGGACAACAAGGTAGTGAAAAGACCAGGCTTGAACACCAGAACCATAATCCTTGCCTTTACTCCAACTACAGGCTAATAAATGGCAGAAGAAGGAAAAAAATGTCAATTTCTTACCCAATCGTTATCTGCACGGTTGTGCCTGTCTCCATGAGGGCTAGCCGCCACGGGTGCAGGCGGTGCCAGTACTGGTACCGGCACTTGCCGGGGAGCAAGGCCTTTCAAGGCATTGCTAATCATTGCTTGGATTGTCGCAAAAGAAATAACAGGTTCTGCCAGAGCTTGTGTAGGCGGCTCCAGTGAGGGGGAAGGCAACAATGACTGTCTTTTAGAAGAAGGCCTACTTGCCTTAGGCTTATCGCCAATTGCCAATTTAGCTGATTTTTGCAATTGTGGAGTATCATTTCTAGGCTTGGACATATTAGTTCAATCTAAAAGAGGAAAAAAATTAAAAGGAAAGTTTAATTTTAAACAAAAAACCTTTAATTATTAATAAATTAGTCCAATCGGAACTGAAAACACGTGTGCATGTTTTGACAGTAATGATTAGACTGGAGGCAGACCAAAACCGGAAGGGCATATACAATATAGGCAAATTAGCACTCCTGGCAAGAGCTTCGAAGATACTGTAAATTAAGACAGATTGATAGACAATCCATTACTAAACAACATTTTGATATGAAATGTAGTGCAACTGGTATATCAGTAGCACTCAAGTTAAACTCTAGTCTTATGCAACCTGCATCTGAGTTGTCACGACTCGTGTACAAATCGCATACAATTTGTACACAAGTTGTATAGGACTTAAATTCAAGTTGTATATTACTTTTATCCTGTCAAATTATCTCTTATTATCTGTACCGTTCGTGATGCACCAAAGTTAGAAAACAATTTTCAAGTTTGCTGGTAAAACACTTTATTAAAATTAAGCAATAATTGTATTTGTACTGTGACGAGACTTCTGTGTGATGTCATTTAAGGAAATTAAGATAATCGGTTCAGTAAAATAAAGAAAACCATTTATTACTTGCTAAATGGCTTTTAACCCAAATACAAAATAGTACGACCTATACTGAATATAAAATATAAAATATAGAAAAGAGAAACCCAGCTCCCTCTCTCTCAGAGAGAGGGGACTTGCCTGCACAAAACACTAGAATAACACTTTAGTAAAATTGTACATTTAAATATATATTAACATGATATTGGTGTAGACATTAAATGGTTATCAAAATTACATGGATTAAAATGATCTCTAATTATCAGCAGTATTAAGAAATTACATTACACAATTATGACTAATTACTATGATGGATAAATGAACTAGTATGACTTTTAAGGAGATTATTAACCACTAAATGAATTATGAAATGTAATGATCGAATAGTAAAACGCAACTAAAAAGAACTTAAAAGGAGGATTGCGCGCCGGTCTAGGGGAAATTTGCTTCTTTGCGGTTCACCTGTAATGTCACAAATAAATAGTTATTAATATCACTCTTACGGACTAAAACACTAATTTTTTACAGAAGAAGTACTAACACTTGGAAAGTAATAGAATATAGAACAGTCGAGTTTGAACTTATGGTACAGGAAGAGAACCTCAGCGTCTAAACGGGGTCGCTTGAGTAAGAGCCTCTACATGTTCAAGGGAAAACATATGAGAAGTGGGAGTCAACCCATGTATAACAGCGATGCTTATAATACAGCGATTTGGCAAATACAGCCCAGCATTTAACAGCGTCGCTACATTTTACAGCGATTCCCAAGAACAAGGACAATGGCAAGTACAGCGTCGCATCACAGCAATTCCTAAGAAGGGACTTTTACCTAGTACAAGGCAATTCAGCATTTAAGCATTCAGTAATCAAGTCAAGAGCATTCTGGCCAAATTATTTATTAACACGTTTGGAAAAAACTCATTTGTCCCTAGGGGACAAAAAAATCCTAATTTCTAATTAGCTATTCAAATTCAGCAAGACTATTACATTAAAAGGGGTAACTAAACTATCTAATTATCATTCATTACATCATGGAGTGATTTAGACTACTCTAATGCCATCTGTTGACGAGATTCAGAAAGATAACTAGGCCAATCTCGTTACAGTACGGTGTTTACAATGCCTCTGCCGTCGTTGCTGCCTTATGTGCAGCATGGGTAGTTTAATCTCTGTACTTTTGATACAACTTGTATACAAGTTGAATGCGAATCATATGCAACCTGGAAAAAATTTTAGTTTTTGAATTTAGTAAAAATTATTTATTGCAGTTAATGGACAGGGTGGTGCCATCTAATGACTAAATGAAGTGCTAAAAAACTTTGACAGTTTGCCCACAGAGGGCGATTAAATATCCGCTGATACAGCATAAACGTGAAATACAAAATTCCTCTGCATCAGTTGCAGAAGTTCCAAAGAGAGTCCTCAATAATCCCAAAAGTTGAGGTACTCTGACTGTACACTATCATAGTGAGGATAAACTAACAGATCAGATTAAATCGTAATTATTTAAAAATTTAAATAGGTAAAACAGTTATTGATAACATTCATTGGAAATTAGCAAAAGATTAATAATGTAAAATTCACATTCAAACAAATTCTTGTGGGGATAAATGACTAAGGGATTTATACCCTGAGTTGAAAACGCTACTTATGAAAAGTAGCGCGCTATCGCTATTGCTAAGTTTCAAATTTTAAGAGTTCGCTACTATCGCTATTGCTACTGTAACTAAGCTTAAAAAAAAATTTTGCTACGCTATCGCTACTTAGTCACTACTTTTTCGCTACTTTTCGCTACTTTACCGCTACTTTTTTCTTTATATTTTTAACAATAAACT
>JAQFZN010001861.1:0-13568 GCA_034687075.1 Geophilus carpophagus
TCAATTTGACTTAAAAATAAAGTAACATCTGAATCCTGAGTTCCATTTTCAGCATTTTTATTAAATCCTAAATCTTGTTCAATATTCTTCAACTGTTGAATCAACCAAAATTTCACTTCTTCAGTCATTTCAATTCGTGTATCAGAATCCATGTGCGGTGGCAGCTGAAATTTATAAAAAAATCACCACTAAAATAACACTAATTCAATAATAATAAACAAAAAACAATTTCTACCAAATATTTCTCTTCATATCTTTCATTGGGAAAATATTGTCTCATAAAATAAGACCCCAAAAGAGAAAACAAAATTTGTTTTCTGCTCGATTTATCCATCTGTCCTTTAACAACAACTGATAATTTCTCATTTACCTTGTGCAAAACCTAAAAATAAAAAAAATAATAATAAAAACTATGTTTATTTATCGATTTATTTAAATATTTACCTTTTCCAGCACTGGATTTGGCATAGAAATAGCCCGATAATACGAATCCATCCATTCTACAGCATAAAAACAACTATTTTTCTTCTCCATTTCAATGTTGGTAAATAATATGCACTGTAGTCATCAATGCTTTGAGCATGCAATAATTAACTACGAATAAAATAAGCGCAAAGTAATCGATACACATGCAGGATCGATCAACACTGCTGGGTTCTTTAGCTATAAGCTCTATAGATAGCATCGATACAGTTAAATTGATCAAAACAATTAAAAATGTTGATGTGTTATGGAATTCCGGGTTGAATAAATGGCGGCGAGTCACCGTAACAATATTTCGATTTGGGATCTCGATATGAATTTTCGTGTTGCACACTCTAAAATGATCAAAAATTATTATTTTATATGAAAAACATTCAAAAATTCAAAAATTCAAAATGGCTACTTGAGATGACGTTCTGCATTTTGCAAGACAAAGTTCAAAATGATCTGTAACTGATGAAAATAATATGCTAAAGGTTTCTGTTGCTTTGCCTAAAACTGTCTGTAAAAGATGTTTCTGGATAGAAAATAGAATAAAATTAGTATTTTGGAATTAATACTTTTTTAAATTTAATAATAAAAACACCTTATCTGGATGTAAACAACACGATATACAATATTCGTATATATTACAACAACCGTTGCTTTGACATGTATTGCACGAATATCTTTCGGTTTTTACAGCTTCGAAATTACAGCAGCCTGTCGATTGAATATCTGATCTTGAACAAACATAACCTAGAATAAAATTTGCAATTTAATTACGTACTTGGTTTTTAAATTGAAATTTTAACCTTTGTCATCAGTAATTAGAACTTTTCCTTGAACCGAGTTTCTGCAATTTAAAATTTTACCCGTCGTGTTGTTGTTGTTGTTGTTGTCAGAATGCCATTTAAATTCAACATCCGGTCGTAAAATTGGTTTTGTGTATGTTTCAATAACATTACCGGTTGGATTCTTAATGAAATGATGAGATAAATGGTTTTTAATTCGAAAAAATGAAATTAAAATGTCGATTTTTCTCATTTCACTTACATCTAGAACGATGCTCACCAAGCAATAAAGTAGAGAGACTGCAAAAATTGTTCCTAGAACGATTCGTTTACGTAGAATTCTAATTACTCTACTTCCAAACATCAATAGTTGATTTCTATTTATAGAATAGTCTGTTTTCTAACCAAGAAAAACATTGTCGGTCGTATTATCAGTTAATTATTAGCCATTTTGCTGAATAAGTAGCGATTGAACGAAAATAGGTCGTTATTACGTAATAATTTATCCGGTTTCCGTGCTTTGAAGCATTGAAACTGACGTAGAAGAATCAAAAAAAAAATTAAGTTGAAATTGACGTCATATAACCTCAAAATGAATATAGAAATGAGAGGCAATGGAAATTTTTATGACACATTTTTTTAATTTTCAACAAAAATAACAATTTTTCAGAGACACTACGAGTATGGTTACAGTCATTTTCATCTTTTTGTTTTAATACTACGATACGAGTCTCTTGATACCAAAAAAAGAAAGGAAAAAAAAGCCTAGCAAATAGTAACCTTGGAACAATTTTACGTTCCAAAATTCATTTAAACCACACAAATATTTACAACTTTTAAAGGGTGATTTTTTAAAATCTTTTTTAAATTTTTTTTTTACTTATACATTTTTTTTATTTTTATATTTAATCAGGTAAAAGAACACGTATGAAAAAAATTCAGATGTTATAAACACAAGAAAAATTAATAATAATAATAATATAATAATAATAATTAGAATAATACCAGTTCCGGTTTCCCAAAAAACATAAAATTTACATATGTAAAAAGAAAGAGAAATAAAACGATGGAACTGATGACTATGAACTGAGAAATTAAAATGATAAAATTAAAAAAAGTTGTATGAGTGATCTACAAGCTGTTCACATTTGTCATGATCATGTAAATTTGTTATTTATACATTTTTTTATTTCTTTTTATTTATTTCTTTTTATTTCGAAATTGATGATGCGAAAAATGAGAAAATAAAGAGAAAAAACCCACAAACACACATGAGAAAAATGATGAGAAATTATAAAAATGATGAAAAATGAAATCTTTTTATTTAACCTCCCATTAAATTTGTTTTCGAAATTTTTCGAAAAATTCCGTTTTTTTTTCACATTTTTAAAAATATCACAGCAAAAGCCAGCTTATAGTCGTTTTGTTTTACATTATTTTTTAATTCACTAATTAAAAAATAAAAGAAAAATCAAATTGAATTTATCATGGCAGTGAATTTTCATTTCAGATTTGCACATAATTTTGTTTATTTATAAAAAGACAAGATCGAGAATATAAACATCTTTTTAAAAAAAAATTAAAACTTGGCAGTGAATATTTAAAAATTTATTTGAACTTATTCAATGAACTTTTGTGTTTTAATTACTAAATACCAAATAACAACAAATTATCATTTCAACTTTTCTTTTATTTATTTACACAAAATAAACCATTTTTAATTCAATTTAATTCTATTCCAATTCAATCAATAAACATTTCTGCTATTTGGTACCAAGTAAACAAAAACAACAAAACATATACAAAAAGCTGGCAAATTTAAACAAAAATTTCGAACGAATCGTTACGAAAATCAAAGAAAAATCAAAAATAAGCAAACAACATCAATGGGAGGAAATAAAAATCAAAGCAAAATGAAAAACGATTCAAATACATCATTAATATTAATATTAATCCTCATCAGACAAAGGTTCATATTGTGACGACATGAGCGGTGCAGGTTCAATGTCTCTGGAATTGGGCGAACTACTGCGACTGTTATAAACCGGGGGATGCGACGACGACGACGCATCGGGACTCGTCGTCGTCGCTCGTACCGTCAGTGCCGAGTACGGAAAAGTGTACGATGTGCTGACAGTCGTAAACGGAACCCGCGCTCCGATCGCCTGACTCATGCTTGTCGGCGTGAACTGCGACCCGGATGAAGTGCCCGGATACGGCGTCGGAGGGCTGCCGCCGTGCGACGAGGAGACCGAGTGCGCTTCGTGCGTCGTTGTTGCGCCATTGGCCGACGATATTAAATCGTTGTTATCGGTCGTGGTTGGTGACGCAACTTCCGTTTTCGACTCGTCGATCACCATTTCGCCCGACTGGGGACTGTCAGCCAATTGTTTATCGTCTTTCGCTGACGTCACCTCGTTGTCCCACGTTGACGATGAACTGGCAGCGATTTCTTCGCTCCGACTGTTCGTCACTGTCGTGGCGGGTTCGTCCGAACTTTCCGCCATCAGCCGCACCGTGATCGCTTCTGTTGAACTTTCAGGCGCATCGTCCATGCGAAGTTTTTTCCTCCCACTTTCCTCATCCGGCGCGTCCGAACTGCTGGGCGACACCGATCTCGGCCGATTCCGTCGTTCGCCACTTCCGGTCACTTCCATTTCCAAGCTGCTCCGTTTTCCGTACATCGAATTTGTCGGATAATGAATGGCGGCCGTTGTCGGTGTCGTCGTACCACTTTCACGATATCGTTCCGACCTTGATTCTGGTTGTTGTTGCTGTTGTTGTTGAGTATCGGTCGCTTCTTCGGTCCGCATCACCTCTACGATACGATTTTTTACATAGTCCAACGGCGAAATACCCAGCGTCGGTGGTCGTACGCCACCGTTTTTCGCCTCGCTCGCTTCCGAACTGTCCGGATAAACTCTGCCAGGATTCAACCACGCTCCCGGATGTAGAATACTCGAGCTCGAAATACCGGAAGCATTACATAACGATTCGCCATTGTTGCTATCCGGCGGAGAAATCGGTTCGACCTGATACGTCGGACCGGGCGACGGACGACAAGACGGCGGCTTCATCTCCGCAGGCGATGATTGTTGACTTATTCTCACAATTTGTCTTTCATCAGCCACCATCCGATTTCCCGTCCGAACCTCGTCCGATCCGACCCGATTCGTCCGAACTTCGGACGCGGCCAACTCTTTCTGCTCCTTGTCCTGCTGCAGCGCTTTTCGCAACTTCCAGCAATTGTTCTGATAATTCGTCGACGAATTCGGATCATCCACACACGATTCCACTTGCGCACTCTCCACAGGTAACCCGGCAGCTATTCCGGGTATCATCGGGGACCGCCTGGAGTCCGAAGCGGGCACGAAAGGCGAAATCCTCGACGAGGATCCGACAGATGACGTCCTGGACGGCGGCTTTTCCTGTTGTTGCATGCTTGTGTGTCCGTAATCGTCCATAATAATCGATTCAATATGCATTCCGAATGTGATATTCCTTCCACCAGGTCCAGATCCTGATCCAGGTCCAGATCCATGACTGGGACTAGGTCCATGGCTCGAACTTGGTCCGTGACTTGGACTAGGTCCTGAGCTTAAGCTTTGACCCGGGCCTAAACCGGGACTGGGATTCGGTTGTGGTGTCGGACGACTGTTTGGTCGGTCGTATACAACACGTGGTGATGGTTGGTCATCCTCGACTGTCACTATTTCCTCTTTTCCTGACGGGATCGGTTTCCGGTGGAGTTTACTGCTTATACCAGCAACTGGAATCAATAAATGAATAATTATTAGTGTTAATTTATCGATACAATTGTTTTCTAACTGGTTAAAGAAAATAAATTTCAAAAAATGACTAGAGATGGAAATATTCGAAAAGCCAGTACAGTTGTGAATGTTGAATGTGTCATTAATTACGTTGTGCTCGTTTAAAACTGTACTGGGAATTCGATTTTTCCCTGTTATTATTAATTATTGTCAAAAAATTGATCAAATTTCAATAATAGCATTCGTTACCCAGCAACAAGATTGTGATCAACCGATCTTGTTGTACTAGGAAGTAATTAATCTCTATATTTGTATTTTGTCAGAAATTATTTTTCTAAATCACAGAATCATCTCAATTACCCACCATGTATCCATCACTTAAAGCCACACCCAACTAACCTAAAAAGTAAAATTAGAGGCCATCATTCAATGAAAACCTCAGTTTACTTTCACTTAACATTTAAATTAATACATTCAATTGCAGTAATCCTTCCATTCACGCAAAAATGTCATTTTTTAGACACTGCAAATATTCGTAACGAATGTTTGTGATTTATAAATCTTTCGTATAAAGATTCTAATCTGTTTCATAATGTTTCTTATCAAAATGAATTCAGACGGCCATGTTTTATTGAAAACAGATCAGTCAATCATGTCTGTCGTGTTTGTTTTTAAATAACAAGACATTTTTTAAAAACTAATTTTATTCATATACGTTCTAAAGCGATAAGAATGAAGGAATTTCAATCAATTACTAGTTGAATCCGTATGAAAATACATGCATGATCAGAATATCGAAAATATGGATGAGCAAATATGGTGATGTTGTCTACACCGCTATTCCAATTGCTTACAACTTTCTGGAAACTCTCGTTATATTCTCGAAACCGGCTTGCACAGTGTGGCACAAATCACAGAAGAGAATGTTTATTTCACGAACTTTTCAAAAAAAATTCGTTATTCGTAGTTATTAACATTCGTTACGAATGTTTACAGTGTCTTTTGTTTATTTATCGCATAATTTTACTACACAACTAAAATATATATATATGTATATATAAGTAATATAATTTCGTATTTCCCAACCACATTTTAGTAAAACCGCGTAAATAGAGGATTACTGTACCATCTAAGATGGCGACTAATATTAATTTTTTATTTATTATTACGTTTATTATTTATTAGCAAACAATTTCAAAAATATATATTTTTTTATTATTATTATATTCATTTCGTTGATTATTCTCGAAATTCGATCCGAATAACCAACCAAATCACTTCTCACCTGAATTGTACGGTGAACACTTGCCATCTTCAACCGCATTCGGCACACTATTCCCCGCAATACTCTCATGCCTCCTTCCCATCAACCCTTCGGCCATCCGACTTCCA
Source organism: Geophilus carpophagus (assembly GCA_034687075.1). Lineage (NCBI taxonomy): Eukaryota > Metazoa > Arthropoda > Chilopoda > Geophilomorpha > Geophilidae > Geophilus > Geophilus carpophagus. Next base: position 6,419 of record JAQFZN010001861.1, read on the forward strand.
TTCGTACTTCCACTATCAACCGTATTCTGATTCATCTGATGCGCTATTATCGCATCGATCAAACACATCGCAGTCAACCCCTGCCCGGAATTACTACTCGCGGTCGTTTTCGGCACATCCTTCTCCCACGGTTCAAACAATATCTTCGCACCTTCCATCATCATATCCTTCTGCATCCGATTATGACACATCTCATTCGGCATATAATTCTCGGCCCTGTTCCTAGGCTGCGCTTCATTCTCCTGATGGTACCTATTCATCTCCCTCATCCGATGATCCCTTTGTCGTTCCATTTCTTGCGCCATCTGTTGTTGATGATGCGCCTGCATTTGTTTGTGTTGTTGTTGCTGCATTCTTTGATAGCCCTGAAAATGCATTTTATCCTGATACATCGGTCGCATCGACTGCGGCTCCCGGTCCGAATCCAGTGTGATCACATCCGGTGTGGCATTTTTTTCGTACCGATGATGGTGATGCGGATGATGCGATTGGTGGTGGTGGTGATGATGACGTGCCGCGTCGTTCGGATAATGACGTTCTCGCATGTGTCGCAAATCCATTTCCTTCGGAATGGTTAAATTCGGTTGCGACGCTGCCGCATCAACCAGAGCTTTAAACGGCGGATGAACCGGTGCGTGCAGCGATGGATGAACCGGATGCGGGTACGCATGTCGTGGGGAGACCGATCCCTTGTTCATGTACACCAATTCGTGTTCGGAGATCCTCGGAGAGACCGATTTCGGAGACTGAATCACCGTCGGTGGTTTGTTGCTTTTCGTCGTTACGCTCCGAATCACCGTCTGTTGCTGAAGCGGCGGTGGCGGCGGGGGTGTTGAAGTGTTCGGACTCTGCCCCGGCGGTCTTGACCACGACATTCCCGGGGACAAACTTATGGGTTCAGAACCCGGTGGGGTTCTCGTGGTCTCGTTTAGCAGATGATGCGGTGACGACTGGTGTCTTCCGTGCCTCGAATCGGGGTGATGATGCAGATACGACGCCGAAATATACGACCCCGGGGGTGCGTATTGATACATCGGATGTATCCTCGACTCGGGGCTGGCTTCCGACACCCGGGGACTCATTCTCGAGTCCTTTTCGCTCGAATTGCTGTTTCTTCTGATGGCCATTTGCTGCGACGTGATGAAATCGGTCGTAATTATATCGTGTCGCGAATTCAGTTGAGATTCTGGCGGGTACGGACCCCTGGGGTACGACTGGTAATTATACGGACCCGTGGGTGACATTTTCCGATAATAATGATCAACCGACGCCTGTTCGTAGATCGCATTCGACAACCCGTGCCTGGGCAGCACTTCGGATTGTATCCTCCGCGACCCGTCGTACGACCCCATATTCGGCGGGGTATGACTAGGAGGTTCCGATCTCATCATCGGAGACCCCTTTTTCATCAGATTGTCTTGCTGCACCGGGGTACCCAACGTGATGCTCCCTCCTTCCTTCGGATGAGGGCACAACAACCCCTCGTATCGACTCGCGTTGTGCAAAAGGGGTACCGCATTGCCCACGGGAACCGACGTTTGGTTCACCGGGGTACCGTGGGTGATCGACCCCACCATCAGCGGGGATTTTTCAACCTTCATCGCCAATTTCGGGGACATACTCGGCGATTTTCCTGACGTAATTAACGGAGGGATGGGCGGGACGGAGTTTTTCATCATCATTTTCTGTTGTTGTTGTTGTTGTGCGGGTTTTACAACTTGCGGTGACGTCGATCGTGGAGGCCCCGGCATGGGCATCATGTGGGGATGAATGATTGGTTGGTGTCGATCCGGCATGAAAGCAGACGGCGATTTGATCGAGCGTGGCTCTTGCGGGCGATGATAATAAGCCGCTTCTCGATTCGATTCCATCACGTGACCTGTCATGTCCGCCGAGCGGACGTATTGATTCGAATGTGCGGGCGGTGGGATTCTTTCTACCACGTGATGATGGCCGACATCCGGGCTTTTTCGTACCAACGGATGCTCCCTTATCCTCATGTCGTAGTCTCTGGTGGGACTTCGCTCGCGAACCCGATTTTTCATCGATAAATCTAACGTTTCATCCTGCGATGCGTAACTCAACTGTTGTTGTTGTTGTTGTTGATAAACATCACGTGGTATCGAATACTGATTTCTTCTCATTTCATGCAACATTGCCATATCACGTGCCCGCGCGTTTTCTACAGCGATCGCTGAAGGAGACGGGCCCGGGGACATGACGTTGATTGTTTCGATATTTTTCGGGCCGCCGTTGTTATCGGAGTTGAGTATCGTGTGGATATTCGGACTAGACGAGGCTGCGTTGTTTGATAGTTCCATCTGCTTCGAGCTCATTGTTTTCTCGACGGTTAAATGGATGAGATTTTTCACCGTGCTCGACCATAAAAATTCGTTTTGTCTGGGAATTTCTTTTTTGTTGGTGTAATACATGGAGTCCTTTGACGGGGGTGTCGAGTTGAGGGTTGAACAAGTTGCTTTATGCATTGATTCACCGAGATCGCTGACAGGGAGTTGTGGTGGTGGATCGCAGTCGGCGCTTCCTTGGCCTTCGTCCGCGCTCTGTGTCGCGCTGCTGTCGTCGTCTGCTGCTCTTTTGTTTTCGTACACATCCGGCATGTTTTTGTTGCTCGGATTGGTGTTCTCTTTTTGAGGGATGAATTGAAGATCGGATTCTTTTTTCGGGTTTTCTTCCGTTTCTTTTTTCATGGATTCTAGTGGCTTAGGGTCCGGGTCTGATACTGGAAAGATTGAAAAGATGTTGGGTTGTTTGTCTATTTGACTGTTATCATTTTTAGAGGTTTCTGGGTGATTTTATTAAATTATTGAATTAATTTGGAATTCTTTTAATTATTAAAATTTCATATGAATATATTTAATATTTCAAAAATTCTCATAAATTTATGTCATTTTTAAATAATTTACATAAATTTATCAGAGTTTTTTTTAAAAATTCTGTGAAAAGTTGATGAAATTCTCATTAATTTCTGAAAATCATAAAAAAATTCCTAAATTATTTAATATTCTCAAATATTCATTTAATTTTATTTTAAAACATCAAAAACTCAAATTCCTCACAAAAAAATTTAATCATCCAAATTCTTCTAAAAATTCATTAAAAAAATTATAATCAATAAATTTCTGTTCAAAGTTTGAGAATCTTTAAAGCATTTTCAATAACTTCAATAATTTGTTCAATTTTTCCAAATAAATAAAGAAAACATTAATAAAACCTCATACCATCATTTAAATTTTTACATTCAGGACTGGGTGCACTCGCTGTATCACTGGTATCATGATCTGGTGGTGCATCTTCTTCACAACTTGATGTCGTCTCCCCACTTTCCTCTTCATCTGTAACTGTTGGAGGTCCCTTTGGCTTATCACGGTTTTCAGACTCCTGATCTTCCATTAACTAAACAAAATCAATAAATTAAAAAAAAAAAAATCAATAAATTAAAAATTAAAATGAAAAACTTACCTTTTTATGTTCCTGAACCAATGCGTCAAGATCAAGCTTTCTTCGATAATTAAAATAAAAATTCTTGCATTGTGCTTCAGTTTTAGTAACTACCATCGCCGCAATTTTCGCCCAATTGGTTCCATGTTCCCTTAGACCCTGTTTCGCCACATCCATTTCCTCTTCCGACCACCGAGACGTTTCTACACCTTCTGGTATCAGAGGTACAAACGGCTCGTTCGTGTTTGGATTTGTACCAAGTCGACGTGCAATTCGATTAAAACATGCTGAACAACATTTTTTAACTTCCGGTGGAATTTCTATTTAAAAGTTAATCAATTAATTTTGTTTTAATTCAAAAATCAAAAAATAAACAAAAAAAAATACATACGTAAATCTTTAATTATCGGATCTCGAATATCGTTTGATAATTCGTTCCATTTCCCTGGTAATGGACGTAATCTCTTCACTTTTCTACGTGGCGTTTTGCACGTTGGTATCGGACACCTAAATAAATAATAAAAATTAAAAAAAACCTAAAGAAAAATTAAAAAAATTAAAAATAAACATTTTAAAGCCAATTACAAAATATTTCCCAATAGGTAGCATTTTTTTTTTAAAAAATACAATTATAAAATTGTATCAATTCTCAAAATAAACCGTTACAAATTCAAATTGTAAACTATTTGCAATTTGTCAATTTCGAAAATAAAATCAAATAAAAAACGAAAAACAATCAATAAAATCAAATTGGTTTCCCAAAATGAACCCACACTTCACCGTAAGTAAATAGAAATCAAATTTCAATTAATTTCAAAAAGAAATAATAAAAGAAAATATGTAAACGAAATGTATTCAAGTGCGTGTACATACTGGGTGTACCTTCGTCGTACAGACCTGCAGCGGCACGAGCTACAAACTCGGGACTCGTCCGTAACGTCTTCTTCACGGAGTCCGTACTGAGCACAGTTTCCTTTCGTCACGGGTCGACTTTGACCAAAATGCTCTAACATAATCTTACAAACTGCACATGGATGAGGTCCGCCAGATTTATCTGTTTATAAAATAGATAATAAATTAATTCAAAATTATTAAAATATTATAAACACACAAAAAATTCTTTTTTTTTCCCTGGGAAAAAAATAAAATTCTTCAAAAAGAAAAAAATTCAAGGACAAAACTGACTCATCTCATTTTAAATCGCATACAACTCTTTTCTGATTATTATCAAAAAACCTTGAAACTCAACATTTCCATAAAACTGACAAAAATTTGTATTTTTTCTTATTTTCTAACTGAAAATTATCAAATCTTATCAATTCATCACCATCCATAATCCAACCATTTAAAAACCATTAAATTCCGCAAAAATCCATCAAAAACTCTCATCTTTTATGCATAAATTCAACAGAAAATGAATAAAAACATCATCATACACAATCCATCCGATCAAGTCGTAGATCGTTAACGTTTATCAAATCAATCTAATAACCGTTCCCGTCCGGTCGTGTCTAGAAATTCAAAACTCGGTGCAATTCATCTAGAAATCAATAGCGAGGAATTAAACACAACGAAAACTGTTACAAACCTGGAAAATCTTCTACTTTATCTAAGAAACGATGGATAGAAAAACTCAACACGATATTTCCTACAGAGCAGATGTGTTAAACTGGCTCTGGAACCGAAGGTCATTTGATTGGAACGAGTTAGAAGCACAGGAAAAGCGGGAAAAAAGCTGTTCAAGGCCGCGGAGCCACCCCGCCCGTTCTCGCAGTTTAAAGACAAAAGTCCTTGACAGAAAACGGAAAAAATATTTCTCTCGTCCGAAAGGTTGCAAAATCAATTTAAACCATCCATATCAACTAACAAATTAATGTAAATCAATATGTTAACATCAACATCATCGTCGCTGTCGTCATTAATCGCAAAGGAATTTCACATTTTTTATACGCCAAACTGTCAAATTTGAGATAAATAATTTTAGATGAAACCGATCGCGATCGGTGATCGCACGAATGACATCATCCACTAGTTTAATGTATTTAAATATATTAAGAAAAGTAAGGAAAACGGTAAACAAATCATTAAATGTTATCTTTTTCGAATTATAATTTCTAATTTCGTTTTTTTTTCTTCTTTTATAACATCGCCCATGCATTTATATAGGACAGTAATAAGAGGTGGAATGTTGTGTGGGAAGTTCAAGGAGGTAACCTAAACCTATTTGCAACATTTTGCTATGACGCATCAAATATAAACGAGTTATTTCCAACCTTAACCATTTTATCACCGTACTATTTATACCACCAAATACACAAACATCCATTTAATCAATTAAGAATTAATTTCTTCAAATATTCATATTAAAAACTGAACAACATGGCTGCAACCTAGTGATAAAAATAAAAACCATTAAATGTCAAATAGGTAAGTTAACACAAAGAAAATGCAAACTAAATTAGGCCTATGAAGCCAAAATGTGAGAAATTGATATTGGAATCATTGAGTATTCGAAATTTTACTTGCAAAATAGTAAACACAATGCTTTCCAACCATTTTATTCACTCCAGATGTAAATTAGCATGAAATTTGATCTTCATTTTGAAATTCAATTCGCATCCCTTCATTACCCTCTGTTGGCCATCAACTTTATTTCCAAATGGCCAATTTTCAAACAATCATAATGCAGTTTAATGAAAAACGTGTTGCAGAAATTTGCATTTCCTTCCCTCACTTTTTATCTAGATTCAATTCAGTAATAATTAATAAAAACATCTCTTTTGACAGCTCAAATTTGCATCTACTTAATGCAAATGCCATTTCGGGTTGCTGTATTTTAATCATACATCTACCATAATAAAACAACATCAAGATAGGTTTGTATTGTGGCCATGACCTAAATCATCTCAAGCTGATAATTGGCCAATGCGAAAGTCTGCTCTTCAGTTTTGCAGCTGCCATTTTCAACTCTGTTCAAGGTAGAATTTTGACCAACATATGTTGACCTCTAGCACAACAAAATTACAATATCTGCCACAGACCAATTGTTGATAGTCAAATTTTGTTACTTATTGAGGTAACTCCTCAATGAATATTAAAACTTTCAAGGTTTACTTGGACTATCACAACTTGACCTTACATGTCATTGAATAATACAAAAAATCCACATTTTTCTGGTGTAGTAATAATGTTGTGTGATTTATTGTTTTCTATTTCAGATATTCATGTTATGAAGCACAGCAACTGTAACAACACCATTTGTTGACCCTAATTTAACAACAAACCATGTAAACATTAATGGATGTTAAGGAACAGTTTGTAAGGACATTCTTCACAAGATAGTTAACAACAAAGTTCAGGGGCTAGATTCACTACGATTAGTTTTGCTTGTTAATTTATGATTAAAACCAGGGCTTTTTTGTGACGATATGCGCCAGTACGGCGTACTGGAATTTCTTACCAAGCCAGAAAATAAAATCAAAAATTGCAGGCCATTTTGCCCAGGCTGTAATGTCATGGTACCCCAAAAAATTAATGACCTCAACTGAGTACCGGCATCAATTTTTTTTTTACAAAAAAAGCCCTGATTAAAACCAATCGTTCAATAAGAATTTTTTCAATGCTATTTTGATGCTATAATGATCAAATTTTGTTGTTATTTAATGACAAATCAAACCCACTTGTTAGCTAA
>JAQFZN010001862.1:0-13553 GCA_034687075.1 Geophilus carpophagus
AGCAAGGTATTTTTGTAATTACAGCCTTGATTAATCTGCATCCCAGTTAATCAGGAGTCGAATCTATAACTATGCATCTGCTATTAAATGCCGCTTTCTAACAAGCAATGCACGCATAATACAAGTGTATCAGAATTTGGAAAATAGTTTCGAGGCTAGACATAAATTTTAATTAAGTGTGCATTGTTATTACGACATTCTTCAGCTAATGTTTTTTTAATTTCATCGCCAATAACCGGTCAATAAATTATAAAATACCCAGCTAAAAGTAGTATTGATTCGCAGAAGTATGGTTTGTTTGTAAAGGAATTATTTGTTATGTGCAGCATGTGCTTGAAATTATGGATTTTCTTGTCTTCGTTCTACTCACTTGACACACTACTGACTGATTTTGAAAAATTATTTCATTACTCAAAACAAAGTAACAAGCCTTACAACTCGATTATATTCTATTGTAATACTATAACAAATGTTAAACAAGATCACAAATTGAATACAAAAAATAATTTATATTATCAGTAGCGGTATTAAGTATAATTAGATAATTAATATACTTTACTCAAGTATGTACATACATAATTTACATAATTGTGGTGAGAAACGCAAATAATCTCTTGACACGTAAAATTAAATTGCTTTTCCAGAACTTTAGTAAATGAATTGGTAATTAGAAGGAGGTAAACGAATCCATAGTTTTCACATAGTCTGCATTTAACATGAAGTCTGCTAGATCTTTAAATTAATTACTATTGATAAACCTCTTGTCATTTGCAAACCATTATACATGTAATGGTTTGCTGCAAGGTGAATTGCAAAAATGTTGAAGTCATTTCTAATAACAATAATAATTGTTTTGAAATGATGTTAGAGAATCTTTGTTGATTTAAATTCTCATTTACCTGTCCAAGCTAAGATTGAATTATGATTGTGCTTTGCTAATTGGGCAAAACAAGAAGTAAAGTTGTAACGAGATAAAGGAGGAGAAAACAAGTTTTTAAATAATAAATTTAAAATATTTTTCTTTTCAACAAGTTGTCACATGATGTGAAGTGATGTCAAATATTTTTTTCTACTTAATTTAAAACATGAATAATAAATAGTTAACCTTAAAAACTAAGTCCGGAACAAACATTTCAGACAAACATTTATGCAATTGAAGAAAAAGTTTTTTTTTTGTAAATTTAAAACAAGCGATTAACGTTTTTTGTTTTTTAAATTTTAATTTATATTTTCTATTTGTTCCTTAAATGGACTAAAAGATTAATTTTTTCTTTTAGCTCTTACAACATGTGATAGCAGCTTTTTAAATCACTTTCCAAAATAAATTTCAATTTGAAACACATTTATATTTATATATATATAAAAAATTATTATAATTGTTTACGCAAATTGCTTATTGTAAACATAAAATAATTACATATCTAAAGTTGTGACTGCAACTGAAACCCGTCATTGCAAGTTTAAATTAAAAGGAAAAAAAATGTTGATAGTGGGCGAGGCAAGGTCATTGTAGAATGTTTTCCAAGACAACTGTCTGCAATTTAACCTTGATCTTGTGCAGTGTATGGGCGCGTCTTCTCTTGTACATTGAACATAAAAATATACTCAAGAGTCATTCGAGTAACGTACAAAGTCAATTTAAAAATATGTTTTAAATTTCGAAGGGTGTCTGGTAAATTTTGAGACAATTTAAATTGAGTGCTGCATGGGTTGATGAGTAATTCAATGGTCACGCCTTCAAATCATTGTGATGAATTTTAAGTAGGATCTTCAACTCTGTTCTTAGAATAAAAAAAAATCGTTCAGGTCAACATCTCGAGCTTACATCGGAAAGTTGATTTCAAGTGCAGTAAATTTTTTTCTTTGTTGTTTACTGCAGATGAATTTGCAATTTGTAACTCGCTATAAATAAACATTGATTTAACATTGGTTGGAGGAAGTTAATTTATTTGTTGAGAATGGAAATAGAATTAAATTTTATTTTCAATTACTACTATATATAAAACTAAATGAGTTTTTTTTATTAGTTCAGTCACTTTAATATTGCACTTATATGGTTTAGTAACATTAATTTTTCTTTTGATTTTCTTTTTGCTAACAAAAGGCACTCGAAGTGGCTGAAGTAAGTAATACATCAGTCCATTTTATTTATTATATTATATTATTATATACACTTTGTTAAACTGAATTTGTTGCCAAGTAAAAGTTGAGGTTTGTTACATGTATATGAAAATGAGCATATAAACTTTAAGAGTGAAAAGTGTGGTTTAAAAAAAATTCGAGAAACGTAATGTTACGTTTTGATAATTTATTTCTTTTTTGCACACCATAAGTCAGTGAAAAATTTCTCTTCCTTCCCTTTTAAAGTATTCTACCATTACAAATGAACTGGGTGGTCTCAGTTCGCGGTAATTGCATATAATTTTGAGTCCCCTGTTGCAAGATTTTAAGTATTGGTTGTGGCTGAGGGAAATGGAGTCATCCATTGAAGTGTCAAAAGGAGTTTCTTTCCTACAGCCTACCAAAAAAAAAAACTTGTAAACTAAAATGCATTGTGTGCAAAGTGTGACAAAATACCGAGCATTCTTCATGTCGATGATTATTCTGAATACATTTAAATTAAAACGAGAAAAAAATCGAGGGAGAGAAGAGGAATGAGAAAAATAAGTAAATTGGTTTAAATTTGATTAATTTAATGAGAGTGTGTGGCTTAAGCAGGTGGGATGCATTTAGAACAATGCAAATGAGTTTTTTGTTACTACAAACTGACTGTGAAAAGTGTGAATGATTACTGTAATTCCCACCAGTTCTAACCTGATGGGAGTAGTTTTTTTTCTTTCCCCGCATATAATTTTATGTGGCGACGTTTTTTTGTTACTTGGTGATTTTTTTGTCGTCTTTTAACTGTACATCTTCTTAAGTATTTAAGTGAATCTTCTCTGTCCTTTCAATTAAGCTGTTAAATCTCGGTGAAAAATTAAGGCATTAGGTGTTGTTTAGTCGTGTCCAGACAAATTCGTTGCATCTTAAAGCCTTTGCAAATTTGATAATGTTTACTTTAGAAAATGGAGAAGAATAATTTCGAAATTTATAAAAGAAGAATACGGAATAAAATTGTAAAAAAAATGTTTTAATTTAAAATATGCGCATTAATAATTGATAAATTTATTTTGAATTTTTTCTTTTTACAAAAAAAAATTAATAAACCCTTAAAGCTGACAAAATGGTCTCTCAAGTCATTATTTGTAATTAGCACCACTTTAGTCATCTAAAAATCAACTTGCATATAAAAATGTTCACCTGCTTTAAGCCTCTCTTATGTAAAGCGACTTGAAGGGGAAATAGATGAAAAAAAATCACCGACTTAGTGAATAGATTTTTGTAGTGATTGAAAAATTGAAAATTGATTTTCGAAATTAATACGATATTTAATCATTACTAATTCTTCATAATTGAAATGATCATGGCTTAATTTAACCATTACTCACGGTACAATGTACACAGTATTTAAATGTAATCAATTCAATTAATATCATGTTATAATCTTGGTGTATAAAATTCTTATACAGTGATTACTTAGTAATGAAAAAATTGAATGACTTAAATATGGTCAGTGAACCTTGTAATAAAACAGGTTCATTTCTTCCTTTCCCACCCATCTGATACACATTTTAAGGTGGAATAGTTGAAGAGGCAACACCCACATACCCACGTTTGAGCCAGATGTCAAGAATAAAATTGCTAGTCAATCCTAAGGGATTGATAAGGTTTTCTTGAGGCAATTCTCGGCTATCTTCTTATCCTAACCACAACCCCTAATCTGAGATAGTCAGATGTTTTTCTCTCCTTAAGTGTTGTAACACACAAGGGTTGGAGCTGGCATGTATTTTGCCATGTTATCAAAAAAAAAGATTAATCAGAGACGTGCTAATGTGACTTATAGTTAACGTTTTGGCCTCAGAGACCTTGATCATATGTTTAATAGAAGGTAAAGGAAGGTTAAAGAATACTTCTTGATTGACTCAGTAGGAGGGCAATTGTGTTACGTGGCCCCAGTTTTGTTGAGCATGACACAACATATTTTCTTATTTGCTTGACAAATACATATTTTGTGGGGAAGTGATAGTTTAGGGGATAATAAAGTGAAAGTTATATGTGTGTAATTGCAATAAATTTGTTGTTAATTTGGGTGTGGGTGAGATAATAAATTTTGAGGGGTTGAGTTTTAATGAACATTTATAATTGGGTTTTAAAAAAGATTTATTTTTGTTAGATATTTAATTTTCTTTCAGAAAATGAATTTCTAGAATTATAAATATAATTTTTTTTTTTTTCAAAAATAATGTTTGAAATGAAGGTAATTTAGAGTTGCCATTTTCTCGGTTTTTGCCTGGAGACCACAGACTTTTTTCCATTTTCGGTCTCAAGTGAATAGCGTAACTAGAGAATTTGGGCTTCAATGAAAACATACATTAAGGCCTCCTTCATCTATACTGTGTGTAGTATAGAGAGAGTTCTTGAATGTGCAAAGGATCTTTTCAGGTCTGAAATTGAGGCGAGGCCTCTTTTTAAGTGATTGGCTTCATTGGCCATATTAACTTTATTACGCATTGAACTAAAATTTCAGTCTAAATTACCATATTGTCTCTGGTTGACAACAATAAATCTGCAATTTTGAAATATAAAAACTAAATTATGCATAATAAAATAACTAAAATTATTGATAAAGAATAGTTTCTGGTATTTTTATTCTCAAATTTGCCACAATCTCTCATCATTTTTTTATTATGTAGATAAATTTCAACTTGAAGATATGAATTTATTTCTCATTAAAACACATTCAATTTGTAATGTAATTTTTAAACAAGAACAATTTCAATTTATTTTTATAAAGTGATTTTTATTTATTTTTATTTTTTCAATATTGTTTTTTTTTTACAGGCAGAACTAACCCAGCAGCAAGCCTGTGAGAAGTTTGAGCAAATATCTGAGAAAGCCAAAGAGGGTAAGTAAAAATGATATGTGGAATTAGTGTGCAGCTCACTTCCCTTAATTGAGATCTGAGGGCTCGAATATGCTTCTGCCATTTGCGTAGCACGTTGCATAAAACATGAGTCGATGTGAAGCAAAAGAAAGCAAACTTGACAGCGTATTCTTACTTTGCTTCATTGCATGTGTTTGTCGAAGAGAAATTACGCCGGATTTCAATTACAAAAGCCTACAGGGAGTCACTTTTAATATACCTGGGTGTGGTGAGGAAAAGGTTTTAGAAAAAAAAACTGCTGCACCAAAAAAAGGAAGTAACTCAAGTTTCATTTGTTGAAGTAGGAGTGACTAAATGAATTGAGAAAGGTGAATTTAGAAATTTGTGCGGTTTCTTTTTCTTTTTCATTACTTCATAATAGGGGTGTCTAATGTGATGAATAATTATTCTGAGGTATGATAATCGTGTTGACTGATGAAACATTAGTGGTAGTCTAGTCATCAATCATACAGCTGATAGCACAGAAATAAGTTGGGTTTCTCAGAAAAGTAGGAAGGTATTAATGGTAATCACTTAAAGGATGAGTTTAGGTGTGTTAAATGGGTGGGGAAGGAGTGTTGATGTGTAGTGAAAAGGGCTCGTTAAGTATTTTACGTTTAAATAAGACATGACAAGTTAAGTTTTTATTATGCATTAATAATGAAGAAGCACAATGTTAAATGATTTGTTATGTAATTTACGTAAAGTGTGTTTTGGGAGATTTTTTTTGTAATTAATTTAAATTAATGGAGGATGAATATTTTGATTTGAATTTATGTATGTACTAATTAAAAATAGCTAATAATTCAGAAATTGAAATTGGATTTATTTTGGTTATGTTTTATGATGATGCATCGAGTTAGTGTTTTGTTTGATGTGATGCCAAATGGGAAACTAATATATCTAACACTATGTTTAGGATTTTGTATTAATATTTACGTTTGTGCAACATTAGGGTAAAACCAATTTTCGATATTGTTTGTGAGTTATTTTGATGGGAAATTTAATATCTGAAATATAATTAAAAGATGAATTTATCACTAAGAAGAATATCCTAGTTGATATTTTTAGAATCTTCTAGACTTCTAGAAATGCAGAAGTAAAAAAATCTGAAAAATCTATAAATCTATAAATCCCTAAGTCAAAAATTGGTGTAAAAATAAAATAATCAGTAATTCATTCTAGAAATCCAATAAATCCAATAAATTCCATTATATAGTTTTAAAGAATCTGAAATTTCATATGGATAAAAATATTTTGTTTATTTTTTCTTTTTGAATTTGAATGTGTTTTTTCTAATTACTATTTTTAAAAATTATTTTTCAGAGTTAGCAGATTTTAAAAGTAGATTGGTTACAGCATTCAGAAAAAACCTAGTTGACTTAGCTGAACTGGAATTGAAGCATGCAAAAGTAAGCTCATACAAGAACATTAACATTATCCTTTATTCTCTTTAAAAATGTAAAATGGTTTTTATGTTTATGTATATTTATAAGAAAATTGTAAATGATAAAAAGAGGTAATGCATATTGATCGGTTGAAATTTTCGAATATAAAGGAAATTGATTTTTTATGGTGTGGTAAATTGAATTCATGTTTTTGGAATGGAGTTTAAAACTTAAAGGGGTTTAGAGAAAGTATATAGTGAATAGAAAAAGAATTGTAAATATTTATAGACTTAAATTTATTTTCCTTTTTTATTTTCATCTTAGGCGCAGATGCAACTGTTGAAGAATTGCCTTGTTGCTGTTAAAGAAGAACTGTAATCATGTGATTTGTAATAAAAATAAGAAAAAAATATTAATCGTGGGCCACATTAACGGAGCTTTTTGCGCCTGTCGTTCGGTGAAGTTTAATAATAAATGAAGTACAAAAGAGAGAAAATTAAATTTCAAAATACACCAATTTTATTTTACTTTAGTCCTAATTAAAATCTAATCACTATATTTACATACGAAGCGAGGCTTGGAAATGTAGTCTTTACATAAAAACTTAAAAATTCAATTTGTATTTAACATTTAATTTTAAATTTCTAATTGTAGTATTACCGTAAAGGAAATTTTTGTTAAAGCAAATGAATGATAAGATGAGACTTGAATATTGTTCTATACGTATGTTACTTTGATGAAAAGATGTGAAAAATGAAATAAAAAAATGTGCCTGTTAAAATTTTATTTCGTTACAATTGCTTAAGGTAAATGATTATCTGTAAATTTATGTTATTGTAGTAACGGGGATGAAACTTTAAATTATTGTAGTAAACAAGTGATTATTTCATGTTCTTTAATAAATATTTTCCGATTATGATTTATTCATACATGATGAGTAGATACAAAAGTCTCATGAATTATTTATTATTTAAAGAGATGAACTGATTTTTTCGCTTTTTGTCTCCATTTTTTCTGTTTCGTTCAGAGAAAGGAGAGAAGAAAAACAATGATGTAAAGTATGGTTCTGTCAGCAGATGTCGCACTACCAAGTAAATCTTTTAGTATCTATTAAAACAAAATAAACATTTTATTTTTTTTGCAATGTAATATTCCATGTAGATTAAAAGAAAAATATATATTCTACAGTGGAAAAATAGAAATATCATTGCGCCAGCCTTTCTCCGTGCTTGTTTAGCATGACGTCAGGTCTTTTCACGTATCGGCCAATCGAAAACTATTTAGTCACGTGACGATGTGACCCCACCCACTGACACTGTGAGCGCAGGTAAATGGGGAAGTTTGTCACTTACGCGAGCAAGTTACCGAGCTGTTCGGTCGATTTGAATGATCTGGAAGACTCGTTCAAGCAGATCTCATGCCGTCCGTGTGAAATCCAACGTCGGAGTGCTGATGTGTGGAAACGTGGCGTATTTTCTGCTCCACTCGAGATTTGGTGAGATAAATTAAACGATTTTAACCTTGGCAGTTTGCTCCAAGTTGATTCTTTTTTCGGACTCGATGTTGGTTGAATATAACCCAGTTTCTTGTTGCTTGCGCGGTTCATCGTAAACCGTTTTTTTTCTTTAAATATTTTTTTTTCCTAAACAAAAGCTACGAACAACTTATTTTTAAAATTCTCACCTAGACAGGAAAAATGTTGATTGACGTTGAAAACCTGTTTTATATGAAGACAGCTTTAAAAACGGCTTGTATTATATTCATAATATCACATTTAATTGTACGATCAGTGGATTCTCATTCATGTGCTTCATGCGACCGTTCACGGTGTCAAACTCCAACTAATTGTGCTGGCGGAACAACACAAGATGCATGCGGCTGTTGCCTCGCTTGTGCCCGTCTCGCCAATGAGACATGCGGCGGTAAATTTGGTCTTCTCGGGGAATGCGATCAAGGACTTGTTTGCCTTCTAAAAATTCAGTCTGGCCAACCAATTACAGGAAATGAAGAAGGAATATGTAAAGGTATGTAAAAATAAATATATTTAAAATAAGTTTGAAAATAATTTTCTAACTTATTGATTAGAATTGAATAATTTATAACAAGATAGTAAAATCAGCAGATTTATTGTTATTATAAGCTCTATGCATAATTATTCGCTTCAAAGGATGATTATTATGTTTATTAACGAACTTACAATATGTTTACAACTTTGTTTTAATTTTATTTTTAATTAAAAATTGTTTTCTTTAAATGTAATTAAACATGTACACTGTAATTTCAATAATTGGAAATTACTAAAGTAAATAATAAATAAATTTAATTAGTTAATTAAAATTTAATTATTTTATTTTTAAAATTTTTGCTTGGGAAAGAAATTTAATCTTGTAAGGAGTGAAAACTGGAATTGTGTACTCTTTCCCCTGATATAAAATAACTCAAATTCCATCCTTGTAAGTGTGTCTGATGAGCAGAACAATTTTTCACTTGACTTCTTTTTTTATTTCTTATCATTAGAATGAATAGCTAAATGGAATGGAAACTTATTTTACTACATTAAAGTTCTGCTCCAATTTAATAAAAAGAAATTTAAAAAATCCAAGAATCAAATATTCATCGTTCACTATGTGTCCATGCTTATCTACATATTTATAAACATGATATACATGTTCAATTGAATGAATAATTTATCGTTAAATTACATTTGAGAACAAAAGACCAAGCTCAAGTGCAACTTAAAGTGATATTTAATTATTTTAAATAATTTATTAACTTCACCAATAACAAGAAAATTCCAAAAATTAAATATTTGTTTGTTTCTTTATTTAATTCGAAATGTGACTGTTTCTTAAAGAAATGAAGTTAAAGATATTCAAAATGTATCTTTCATTGCTTACTTGGAGCATGCGTGGTTCTTCCTTCATCTAATCCGTTGCTTTTTATTTTTATATCCCTATTTTTTTTCGTACTTGGCTTAAATTAGATGTTATCGTAACAAGTATAATGACCTACCTGACTGGGAATAGAACATATAGCTTGTACTTATATGTTATATTACATGGGAAATGATATAATTTTTTTTTATTTTGTTTACTTGGTATGAGCGAGACGGTGCAAATGACAATAAGACTAACGTCAATAACATAACAACAGGACAGTCAACTCTTGTTGCTATGTGTGAAAATTAAGAAAAAAAATTGTCACGTTCAACAATCTGGTGGGAGTTTTTATCATTAAAGATGGCGTCGATTTTATTCTGCGAAGATTTAAGGTTTTATGTAACAGCTTAAAAGCTTTGAAATATTCTTTTCCCAAGTTGATCATAAATGTCCGTGTTTAGTTGTAGTTGTTGGTAAGCATTATTTAGCTTGTAACCTTAGTAAGTTGTTACTCATTCTCTTTCGCACACAACTTCGCTAAGTTGATTTTTTATTGATGGTAATGTGTTTTGAGCTGCTTAAATTTTTATGAACATTACTTTAGCTTTAATTCTTTGTTTGATGTAGTGTAGCACTGCAAATACAAGGTTCATGGTGAGTTAAATTTGTTATTTTTTTTTAAAAAATAAAGATTAATGCTTAAATTTTTAAATTTTTTTATTTTCTGGGTAATTAAATGAAAAAAACTACCACGACTAGATCTATTAAGACAAATTCCAAGCTGTGATTTAGCACGTAACCATCAATGGTGACAAGTTAGATACTTAATCGAGCCAAGAGGCAGCCAGACAGACATTTCAGAAAACACCATTCAATGTCCTTGCGCTACATCCATAGTAAGAAGATGGAGCTGACTCATTTCTTCTTATTTAGTCGTTAGAGGTGCATGTAGTGTTTTGCTTCGCCCTTTGAAAAATTACAAAATGCTTTTTACTATAATCATATTACTGACACTCATGAGAATCTGACACTAATGAAGACTAATTTCTGCACTCAGCAAATATTTCTTGTAGTGAAAATGAAGAAAGCATTACATGTTTTAATGTGTTGTAAAAGTGTTATGCGTAGTTTGTTGACACTGCTCTTGGTAGAGCTTTTTGGTTTTGGAAGAAGCTCAAGTGAAGAACAATGGCGCCCTTTTCTCACCTTAATACGCCCTTGACATGCTCAAGTGTTTTCAACCATGCTTTATGGTGTAAATTGTATGTTAAAGCAATTTGGTTTAGTCGCCTTAAATTTAAAGATGCTTTAAACGATTACTTTCTGTAGTGATTTGAAAGCAAAAAGTTGTTATTTTTTTCCCTTTTCTTTGCTGAATCAAAGAAGATGGAGGAACTTGTCTGCTTAGAACAACCTTTTGATCTTGCCACTGCAATTAAAGAGAATTAGATTTCCCTTTTCAACTACAGCTGCTGGTTTTTTCCTACTTAATTTTTTTTAAATATTGTTGATGGGACAAGAAATTAGTTAGTTTTTACTCGACTTTAGCTAAGCATTTGTTGTTGTTAAATCCCCTTGAATTGGGTTTTTAATTTAAAAGTTAGTTGTATTTAATTAACCTAAAGTTGGTAGTGGTTTGTGGCTTTAAATTAATTTTAGGTGTGTGGGTTATAAAAATATTAAAAGAGGAGGACCACCGCCGTAACCTTTATGATATAGCAAAGCTTTGCGGATATTACTATTGAAAATGAAACGTGAAATGTGTTGTGGGTGGTTGTAAATTATTTTTGTGGTGTCCAATAAAATGAAAAGTCGAGTAAATTTGGGATATTAGGTAAGAATCACTATAAGCTGATGAGACACAATATTGCACACAGTTTATCTTGATTCTCACTTTTTCTAATGGAAAGTTCATAAAAACGTCAAGATGAGATAAAAATAGAGACATGTTCCACATGGTACAGGTAATAAAAGAACGATTTGCCACCAAAAGAAAAAAAAATTCATAACTTTTTTTTCTTATGTGATACAGCAAATGAAGAAAGTGAGTAATAAATAGAATTTTTGTCATAACTGAAAATTTATTTTAAAGAAAAATAAATTAAATTTAAATCTAAATTGTTAAAATGGCTGTCTACCTGACCACATGAAGGTTTTAGTTTATAGTTTTAATATTGAAGCTATAAAGTTTGTGAGAATAAAAAAAAGTTGTTAAGAGATTCTTTTGAAATGAAATAATTAGTAAGCTAGTTGAGTCCAAAGGAGAAGTTTAGAGGGATATAAAAAGCAAGGTTTGAGTTTATGGTGATTGTGATGGTGATAGTAGAAAATGACATTTTTTTGCAAGATTTAAGTAGTTTAGATATTTTTTATATTATGATTTTCAACGTTGCATAGATTAAAGTGCAATTTTTGATGTTATTTTTATGGGTAAGAGATAGGTGATGAAGCTTGTTTTTACTTCTAATCTTAATGCTTGTTTTGATTATTAGGAATTTGTTTTTTTTTTTAATTTTTTTACTTGAAATTTAATTGATATGGAATCATTTTTATTTTATTTCCTTGGAATAATGTTGAAATTTTATTCACTCAGATAGTTTTTGTTAATGGATATGAATAAAGATATAATATTAAGTGCAATAATTTTCAAAATGATAATAAAAATAGAACTTAATTTGATTGTTCAGATTTATTTTAATGTTTTAGACTGTGAACATGTTTTCTTATAGGCTGGACCAGCATTTCTCATACTTTTTGACTGAAGACTTCTTTATACTTTTTTAAAAACAGTTAAGGATTTCAAAATGTGTGTTTAGGTGTAATGAGCATAGTCAACATGCAAATCACTTAGATTTAATTTATTCATATTATAACATACAATTTCTTGTAATAAAATTTATTTAAAATATTGTGTTAAATTGAAACTTAGCTACATGAAACAATGCTATTTCTCACTTAAACAACTTAATGTAGAAGTTCACACTTCTTAAAGTCAAATTTCTACAAGTTTAATAATAATGTTTACACTTGTGAGCAGATTTGTAGTCGTGTAATGTATTTGTTTATACTCTGCTTCTGTTAATCTGCTTGTAAGACACTTGTGTGCACTCAAGAATAGAATAATTGTTTCAAATAGGATTTGGTCAAGTCCTTTTCACTAACTTCCTGAAAAGAAAGTTACTACATTAGAAATTAGTTAAGTTAAATTTTATGAAAAACAAATGTAATTACTGTGAATATACAGACTGTAATATATCTATTTGGTACTTTTGGCAATAAAAGTGTATTTTAATCATAAAACTTCACATGACAATACTTTTTTTAAAATAAACAATTTTGTTTACTTTTTAATAAACAAAATGGTGTCCACTTTATTTACAATAGCAGGAATTAGCATAGTAATACTCTCTAATCACTGCCTGTGTGAAGATGCTCAACCAATAATATTTCAAAAAATTATTCTATTCTTGAGTGTGCACAGAGTACAGTTTTAGATATGGTTCAATTTCATGTAAACTAAATTGACTATTCTGTCATCATACTATACATCAAGCATGAATTTGTTTTCTGCTTCAAACCACATTGCCCATTTGGTAATGGTAGCCATTATTTTGTAACTCAGTAGTTAAAGCTCTTTTTTAATATCACATGTATTAAAGTTCAAGATAATCTATATATGTAAAAGGTGTGTGTAATGCCACATCATACTTGGTCACATGACCCTTTTAAGCCAATGATACCACACGCACCATACATATAAACGCATGTTTATCTTGCAGATGCTGCGGGAGTTAGCTAGTATTCTTTATAGTTCATTACATAAGTACTCTGTTTAAATGCACAGAATATTCCAGGAATATTTTTTATTCAGAAAAAATTCCTTACATGTAAACCAACAAAGATCACAGAAATGGGTAGGATTGCCAACATGGTCATTTTGATCCAGAGACTCCCGGTTTGGCGACCATTCTCCAAGCTTGGGTGAGTGGATTATACAAATTATACACATGACCACCAAGAATCTTAGGTCTTGGTGGTAACATGTATAAATTATAAACTGACCACTAATAGATCAAAGAGTATATAGTATAATCTATAACCCATGTCACTTTGACTAAAAAATTTATTGGTCAGAAAAATATACAATCAGTGCGAAAAAAAAGAAAACGGTTTTTCATATCTCAACAAGAAAATTATTTTTCTCAGGGTCAGCATCGACTCAATGTTGGCAACCCTAGAAATGTGGCAAAAAGTAAAAAAGAA
>JAQFZN010001863.1:0-13552 GCA_034687075.1 Geophilus carpophagus
TTCGTTTTACGCCGATTTCATTTTACGCCGGTGTCTCTAGGAACGGAACCCCGGCGTAAAACGAGGTTTACCTGTATATTAAAATAAAAAAACTTGCATGCATACCATCAAGAGATGGTTCAGGGTCATTGTCAGCCCTTTCACTGCCACTATCTACAAAACAAACAATCGTGCAACTTGAAAACAAAATATATTTTAAAAATAAAAATAATAAATATTATTTTGAAAATAAAATAATAAAAATCAGTGCAATTGTTATATTTCACATAATTAATTTACAAGCATTGAAACATAACAAACTAACCAGAGGAGGCATATTCCCCAGGATGGACCCAACCGCCTCGTAGACGAAAAAGTAAAGAAATTTATCATAAACTATTCTATTATCTTTATTTTTAAAGACTAGTAATGCACTAAAACTTAATTTACACATTTATTTGAGTTTATTTGTTTTACCTGTAATGTCAGCTCCTTCATCAACATCTCCCAATGCATCAGAGTCTTGAAAACTTAATTCCTGATACAAACTGTTCGGTCTACGTACAGATCTTAGAATAGAAATTATACATTCAATGAAATTTCATTTAAGATAATAGAGTTAGTAAAAAATTGGGACCAACTAAATAACTTAACCTACACACAAACAGAAACTTCATTTGTTTGTAAGTTAGTACCAAAAGTTGATTTTCACACCAAAAGTTGATTTTCACACCAAAAGTTGATCATCATGCACGAATACAAGAAACATTTTTTGTGCAGCTTATTACCAAGTTAAAAATAAATTTCCAATTTAAATTCCATTACCTTAAGCATTTTCTGTATCATTCTCAATTCAAATTAATAACACTCAAATCTGACTCTAAAATGAGTCAGTTTTAAGCCATTTTAACCCATCGAGCAAAACCAAATCTGAAGTGGAAGAAAATGGTGACTGTGGCAAACTAGATTCCAGTTTAACAATAATTTGCGCTCAGCTCTAAGTTTTTGCTAACTCTCTAATAAAAATAAGTTTAAAAAAAAAACATATGAAACCTTGGTGGTTCTGGTTTATTGCCTAAGCCGATATTTGGATCTTGAGAAATGTCTTCCACTTCATCCAAATCTGATGTACAACTAACTAAATCCATTGATTCAGCATTTAGATTAGCAGTCCATCCGCCTTCCTCTATTCAAAATAAGTTTGAAAAAAAATTAGTAAAAATAAATATTGTTTGCTTTCCAATTTTCTACTTAGAGAAATGTCCGACTTTTCATTCAATTTCGTTTCTTGATCGTGACTGGGTGTAACATGAGTTTCCTAATTACCCAAACAAAATTAATGATTCGTTATCGCTTAAAATAAAATAAATAAAACAAAAAAATTAAAATAAACCTGTAATTCGCTTCTCAAGCTCGTAGCTGAATCCGAGCTACGATTTGGTGATGTCATGCTCGAGAAATCAACGGGACTACCAGTGACTTTAACTGGCGTATCTACAGCGTTTACATTATACACAGTCGCAGATCCTGATCGCATGTTAGTCAGTGGAATACTGGGTCTAAAAAATAATAATAAATTAATTAAATTAAAATTTTCAAAATTTTCAAAATTAACCTTTTCATTGATGTTGGTAATTGATCTAATCGATCAGTTCCGAATAAAATTTTTGTTCTTTCAATATAATCCATGTGTGTTTTGAATAACTATTACATTGACAAATTAAAATTTTGAAAAATATATTTAAAACATCGCATTTATCCAAAAAATTGAAAAATTACTTCCGTATATCGCTCATGCAATTTATTATACTCCTTCTTCATTTCGCCTTCTTTTTCTTCTAATCTCGTAACTATAAAGATTTTAATAATTTTTACGTGTAAAATATAAAAAATAAAAATCTGATAATCGAAAAAATATTATCACTATAAAAATACCATGATCTGTCGAATTTTTTGATTTTAATTCCAGCATTCTCACAATTGATTCCAAACTTTCAATTTTACTCTGCAACTCCTTCGTTTCTTCCTCAATCGCATCTTCCATCTCCAGACATTTCTAATTAAAAATACAAACATTAATTAGGAACAAAAATCAACAAACTCAGTCGCGCGTTACTTGTTCCGCTGCTTTTCGTAATTGTTTTTCTCTTTCGTATTGAGTCATAAGTTGCTCGTTATCATCCCTCTGCAATTCCAATTCCACTTCATGTTCCTGACTTTGCGTATATGAAATATCCAAACTTTCCAGTACATTGACAACCAACGGCATTAAATCTTTAACTACGTCTTCATTATATTTAGCGATCATTCTTTCGAACTCTTGGTAAATGCTATTAGCCCACGACTGCACTTTTTCTGACATCACAGCGTGTGGATCTTCGTGAGTGCCGTACACTGTTTCTTGTTCCATATCCATTTTGACAGAAAATAACCATAAATGATCAAGAGAATTTTCTCTCAGTAACCCAATTCATTTTACACGCATAATTGCAAACGTAGGTTCTAATTTCCTTTTATACGTAACAGCTGAGTGTAGCAAACCTCAACAAGAATGGCGTTAATGGTCATGGTTTAGTTATAGCACTGTTTCCTTCCTAGGATTGGTCGAGAAGAGGCGGAAGGATACACCGTGTGCTCTGTGTAGCGACAAGGTTTGCACAATTCAACTAGTGCAAATACGGTTGTAGTGCTTCCCAATTTCTCTAAATAAATGAAAGTACTTTTGATAATATTTTAATATTTTATCAATTTTAGTATTTGCGTGTGATTTATTTATTTTTGAGGGAATATAGTTGAGGAAACTCACTCTTGTGACATCACTACTCATCCGCAATAACTGACTGTTGATATTGAAAATGAGGTCAAGTTAACAACATTTTTACTGTTCACACAGGGAATTTACTGTGGTTATTTATTTTTTTAATTAGGTTATGCAGACATTTGAAACCAGTGCATCGTTATTTATTTTAAAATTAAAAAAAGAACATTTACAAATAAAGACAAAAATATGCAATATCACCACATTTTGTCGACACCTGACTTAAACAATTTGTAAACAATATTTATAAAATGTGATGCTGTGATGAAAATGTAAATAACATTAATCTGAGTTTAAATTTATTTTTTTTTAAATATTTTTTGTTTTATTTTGCTAGAATTTAACAGGATACTGTATATAACTATTTATAATGTTGGTTGAAAGAAATTATTATATTTAATTTATTTGTGTACGTAAGAAATCAATTATGAGCTGTGATAACCATTAGCGCACAATGTCAAATATTACGCACATTTATAATAGATTTAATAATTTACATAGTTATACATTAATTGTATTTATTAGGTTAATCTTGTTTATATTTATTATCAGTGCATCATATTTTACAAATACCGCTTATTCAATACATTGCTCACGTTTTGTGACAGCGCGCTAACTTTAACCGCAGTCTAAAAACGGAACATGGGTTTGTCAGCTGATTTGGCATTGTGACAAATTTAAAATACACATAATGAGGCATTAATAAAAATTTTGAAATTTCTGTAAGAATATTAGCACTGTATAGGATGTGCGGAGGAGGTAGCAAAATATATGTTCTAAATGTTAATTATAAAAATATTTTAAACAAACTCCAAACAGTTACGTCAGGGCTACATTCTTAAGCAAAGACAAATCTTTCTGGTGCCCAATATGTGTGCCTTCGGTCCATTAAGAGTAATAGTCGTTTAATAAACAAGACCACAACATTTGTAAATGTATTTTAATTAAATAAACTATTACAATAAACCATAATAAATATATGTTAAACTAAGGTGACCATACATCTCGATTTTTTCGTGACAGTTCCTAATTTTCACCCCCTTTCCGAATTATTTTAAAGATAATTCGAGATATTGATTTATCCCGAATTCGTTCCAACTGTCCTGATTTGTCCAAATATAGTAAAATATAGTCTATATAAAAATATTTCGGAAATGACAACTGTTGTAATGTCACTTAAAAATTAGTGTGGTGGCCATACTGCCAGCATGAATTCCTGGCTGGTTACTATAAACACACAGCAGCGTCAAGAATATAATTATTGTTTATAAGACCCTTCACCGCCCCCCCCCTTCCCTTCCCACTGTCTTCTGTCCGGAATTCCGGCTAGAAAAAATATGGTCACCTTAATTAAACACAGTTATTGTCACTATCATTAATAAGCTGACTGAATTTATTTGACAGTATAAAATATGAAATAAAAAAATGTGCATTACCTTCGCTTTGATTATTTATGAAATGCAGTTTAAATAAAATTATTTAAATAATTCTTTATCATTAAATGTTAAAAAAATATTTTTCAGATAAGCAATGAAAAATAGAATACATTTAAATTGTATGAATTTGTCAGCTGAGAAAACTATACAATTAACAATATTAATAATGTAATTTATTTTGAATTCATATAATATTAATAAGGCCACAGAAAGACTATTGCTATTAATTACATTTTAACAACTCATTGAATAAGGACTATCTATAAAGTGAGAAGCATTGAAAAATATTACACTATAAAAATATCTATATTTCAATCAAGTTAAGTATAATTTAAATAGTAACATTTGATTATGCGTAACAATTTGTATAGAATTTTTTATATGAAACAGTAAAAACTTAATACTATCAAAACTATATTATTAGAACATAAATTTACACTGTTAACCAGTTTTTAATCAAATATTAAATGCTGTAAAATGTTGTAAATATGAACACCCTAGAATATCATTTCATTTTTTCCAAAATCGGAAGTAACATATCAAATGATGGACGTTTACCAGGATCTTCATTCATGCAAATTCGGATCAATTTGGCCATGTGTTGGGAAATTCCTGGAGGAATTGTTACACGCAATCCTTCATGAGCAATCTAAAATTTAAATAAATAAATAAATATAAACATTGATGATGTCAAGTTATAGCGAAAGCATGTAAAGCAAATTAAAATTCGTTCACAGACCTTCATTCCAATTTCCATAGGTGACAAATCAGAAAATGGCACTTCTCGTGTTGCAAGTTCCCATAAAAGAACAGCATAACTCCACATATCTGACGCTTTTACGTTGATTTCATCCTGACGTTTTGTCAAAGCTAAAACAAAGATATACAATAGTTAGCCCACCTGTATTAAAATATGTAATAAAAATCAAATTACCTTCGGGTGAAAACCAAGCTGGGTTATAAATTTTTCCCTTTTCTTGAAATGAAAATTTTGCATCTGCCATATTGATCCGTGCAGTAAGATCTTCATCAATCTAAAATTAAACTAATAGTTTACAAGAAGTGGCATAAGGAATTAATTTATACAAACCATTATATGTTTACTACTCAAGTAGTAACGAGGGATAAGTGGATCTAGAGAATGCAAAAATGCCATTCCTCGAGCAATGTCCATAGCAAATTGAATTGCCTGAGCATTATCAACAATCAGACCTGAAATAATTATTAAATGAATTAAATTAATTTTAAGAGCTTTTCTTATTAACCATTATTGGTAATATACCTGTTCCTTCATGCAAAACTGAATACAAGGATCTTAATGGCAAATATTGGTTAACAATAACCAGATTAGGAGGCGAATTTGAACAGCCAATAACCGGTAAAACATTAGGATGTGAAAATATCCTATAAAAAGAAATGAATTAAATTATATTATTATTAAAAATGTTGCCAACTGAGAAAGATACCGTAAACGTGGATATTCTTCATTGAAATCGCGAGAATTTCTCGCAGTGCATTCCCGTAAATTTAAAATTTTTGCAACAACTTCATTTCCTTGCCAGATTCCTTTCCATGTCTAAAAAATATAATTAACCAAATTAAATTATCTTTTATTTAATAAGATAAATCAAATTAATTAAACCTGGCCTGATGGCGTAGTTGCAATTTTCGATTGCAGATTTAAATCGTTCAAATTAATTCCTGAGTGACGTGATAAAGTTGCATCACCTGATAGAAAATAAAAAAAAAAGTTTTAACCAATTACATAATATAAAAAAGACATCAAAATATCTTATTTTGTTTTAATTTGGACACTTACGACTTCGGGTTTTGGTTCCAAGCCAACTCTGATCTTGATAGGGGATTTTTTTTAAGTCTTGTCCACATTGTATAGCTAATTCTGTTTAAATAATATAAAATAACAATTATTTATATTGTAGATTACAAAAATTACATCAAATTTATATCTCTTTACCATGCAATTTTGTAGCCATTTGTCCTTTACATTTATCCAAAGGCATTTCTCCATATTTGTTAACAACAGATACTAATGCACCTTGAGTTATCAAATCCTACAAATTATTTAATAATTAATGAAAAACTAGTCAAATAATTTTAAATCATTTATTAAATTAAATTTTCCTGGAATTTCACCTCAGCTATTTGTTGATAACCCCAAAAGCAGGCATAATGCAAGGGAGTATTTCCATGTTCATTTATGGCATTTATATCAGCTTTGTTTTTCAATAACTGTAATAAAAAGAATTAAAAATTTAAAAAAATCTAAGAAAAAAATGTTAAATTACCTTATGCACAATTTCTCGATGTCCATGTGCAGTTGATAAATGCAGAGCAGTGTCATCTCCCATATTTGTAGCATTAACTCTGGCCCCTCGATAAATTAGTAATTCAACTAAATTAGTATGACCTTCTTTTGATGCCCAATGAAGAGGACTGAATCCATGATCATCACTACAATTGTGAATAATTAAAAAACATTACTTTTATCATTTAAAAGAATAATACAAATACATACAAAATTTTAAACAAATAAATCATCAAATAAATGTGTATTATCTTTTCTAAATCAGGTTAAATTTCATACACTAATGTGAATGTTTGAAAAGGGTGTGGTTACTAAAATGTTATATGAAACTCTTCTTACCCTTGATTCATGTCATGTTCGGTGTCATCAAGCCACATTCTAACTAACATTGCATTTCCATCTCGTGTCCAATGAAATATATCCTCCATATTTACAACTGGTTGTCAAGAAATACTACAGAATCTGGCTCTGTCTATTTCCCTGTTCTGATTACTCAAAAAAGTTCGAGGCTGAGTTTCCGCTGCCAAATTTGGTCACAACAAACAAGGCCATTATGGAAAATAGGTCAATTAAATTTTTATAAGAAGGAACTGAGAAAATTGTCATTCTGATTTCATGAATTAAATAACAATATTACAATTATCTGTTGTTTTTATTCGAAGTCATCTATGTACAGATTACGACAGAGCTGTGATGATAAACAGTATTACATTTTCTCACTAGTAGGCGACATGAATACAAGGTAGCATGACCACCTCTAGTAAAAAAAAATAAGAAAAGCATTGTTTTATAAATTCTGACATTAGATGGCGCTAGGTAACCACGTAACAATTTTTAGAGGTGATGATAAAACGTAAGTGTTGAGTCGTTGTTGCAATCAAAATGGCAAGTCCTGACGAGCTTTACGGGTAATTTATTCTGTTTTTAATTAAATTGAAATTCAGCTTTATATTAGTTGACATTTTTACTGCGTAGAAAAGGAAATGAAGCTTTCGTTAGAGAAGAATATGCGTTGGCGAATGAAGTAAGCATGGTGAAAAAATTTCTGAAAATTATTTTAAAACATCATATTTCCTAGTATTATACCAAGGCCATTGATATCGACTGTAAGCAGCCGAATTATTACAGGAACAGAGCGAATTCTCATTTGAAATTGAAAAATTTTGAAGGTAAATTAAATATAATTACAGGAATTTTTACATGAAATTTTAATGGCAATAAAATATTTTTTTCAGAGACTAAAAGTGATGTGAATAAAGCATTAGAATTAGGAAATAAAGAATCTAAACTATTGCTTTGGAAAGGGTATGGGATTAAAATTTTGTTTGAATTTAATACAACAATATTTTAAATTTAGAATGGCTTGTTTCCAACTACAAGATTACCAGGAAGCTGACAAAATATTTTCAGAAGGGAAGCAAATGGAAGGTAAATTAGATAATATAATAATCTATTAATTAATTATTGTAATTATTGGAGTAGGTGAAAATGAAGCTACTTTTGATATGTGGTTGGAGCAATGTAAATTAAAACTACAAGAATGTAAGGTTTCTAAGGTATGAAAGAAACAAAGAGTCATTAAAGTAAATGTTGATTGTAAAATAAAATGATTGCAGGATGAAGAAGCTAAAATTGCTAACATTCAGCTTGTAAAAGTCAGACATGATTGGTATCAAACCGAACTTAATGTAGTTGTAACGATTCTGGTCAAAAATGCAACACAAAATGATGTATCTATACAAATCTCAAACAAATGTGTAAGTTATTTTATTTTTTATTAAGTTATACAGGTGGAATCTTGTTAATTCGATACTCAAAGTGACTAAAAAATAAATTCGAATTAACTGGATATTGAAATATGTGGAGAAAGTAATTGGGTAATAATAAAATATTAAATTTATAAAAAAAAATTATTATTCAGGTATACAACAAAGTTTTATAAGTAGAAAAAGAAATTTTCTGAAAAAACAATTGTGTATTCATTTTTCTTCTCAAAATAATCACAATTCAGTCAAATTCGCCTGTTAAACCCGAATTATCCTGAATTTGTACTTTTATTAGCCAAAAAAGACCTCGAATACTCTGTCAAGGTTCCACCTACATCAATAACTTATTTATTTCTACAGCTACAATGCAACGTTAAAGGAAATGCTAAACGATCTGATTTTGAGTTGGATATTGAATTAGAACATGAAATTAATGCTCCATTCAGCACATGGAAAATTTTGCCTTCGAAAATTGAAATTTCACTGAAGAAAATGGAAGGGCTGCAGTGGAAAACCTTGCACAAGACTCACAAAGAAAATATTAAGCACTTTATACCTGGTAATTTATCTTATTTATTAAATTATGAATAGATTTTAAAGTAAAAACACTTTTAATTATCAAGTTTTAGCTGACTCTCGTCTTATTTCTAATAAAAAGTTGCTTTGTTTCAGAATCATCTTCAAAGACTTCGCAAAATTATCCAACATCGTGTGCAATGAAAAAGAATTGGGATAAGATTGTAACTGATATTAAGAAAGATGAAGAAACTGAACAACAAGATGGCGAAGCAGCAGTTAATCAGCTGTTTCAAAAGATTTATGCTGAAGGATCAGATGAAGTTAAAAAGGCGATGAATAAATCTTTTGTACGTACTTGAAATTTGGCTTCTTTGATGAGGATAATTTAATAATGATTTTAATTATTTACAGACTGAATCAGGTGGAACTGTTCTGAGTACTAATTGGGGAGATGTTGGTAAGAAGAAAATAACCGTAAAACCACCGGATGGAATGGAATGGAAACATTGGGATAATTAATTGGTGTTGAAACAATTTCAGATTGTTACACTTTAATATATTCAATTAATTTTTTTAAATAACTTTAACAATAAAAGACATTTCTAATTCAGAAATGTGTGTGTGCTGGAGATCTTTTTAATCTACATAAAGTTAATCAACGATGATATAGAGGTTAACTACTGATGTTCGGATGAATTCTTTAAAAATACGATGTAATATGAGTCAAAAATGTTTATTTTCATGTTAAATCCTTGAGAATTGGGAATAACATCAGACCCCCTGTGGTATTACAAGTGAAAATTAACTGAAAATTACTTAATATATTATTACTTTGTTTATGGCTTTTACCACATGTGTTTTATCTTTAATCAATAATTTAAGGCCTTTTCGATCTTTCCCAAAAGATCATTATCAGAACATTTGTTCTTTAACGACCATTTGAAACTATATATAGTTTTTTAAGTGTAAAACGTTTCTGGGTAGTTCAGTAACGTTTTTATGACGTTTTAATGTCAGAATTTTGTTCCTCTCATTTTTCTGCATTTTTTGGTACTCCTATTTGTATATTTACTCTTCTTTTTCTTGTTATGTTATTATAAGTTTTTTCTGCTCCTTGTAATTTTTTATATTACTCTATAGGCTAAATCCATGGAAATAAAGGTTTAGATTTAGCAGATGGAGTAATAGAAAAATTACAAGAAGCAGAAAAAACTTATAATAACATAACAAGAAAAAGAAGAGTAAATATACAAAGGGGTATCAAAAAATGAAAAGAAATGCAAGGAACAGAATTCTGACATTAAAACTTCATAAAAACATAAAAACGTTGCTGAACATCCTAGAAATGTTTTACACTTAAAAAACTATATATATAGTTTCAAATGGTCATTGAAGAACAAATGTTCTGATGATTATCTTTTGAAAAAGATCAAAAAGGCTTTAAACTATTGATGAAAGACAAAATGCATGTGATAAAAGCCATAAACAAAGTAATAACAAACTTAAAAGCTACGTTAAAGAAATAATAATACTTAATGTGTATTTTTAAAATAAGTTTTAAATTAGAAATTGTAAATCTGTACAGAATAAAATTTATAGTTTAGTTTGCTGCAATTTTAAAGTCAAGCGAGGAAGAGCTAACAGTAATTAGAGAATGCAGAAAAGCTTGTAGTGCAAAAGGGGGTTTGTACATTTGGCCGACCACACGATTGGTCGACCATACGTTTTGTCAAAAAGATCGTTTCACCAACTGCACGTTAGGTTGACGTACAGTCGGTGTACGTCGACTGATCAAATAGTAACCAACAGGAAATCGAAACTACACGAAATATAATAATTATAAAAATGAATCAATTAAATGATATCAACGATGCCATTGTTATGTGCAAAACAAATCGGGACAAACCCAAGCTCTGCTTAAATGGGTACGCATACATCATTGACAAAAAGAAAAATGACAAAATATATTGAAGATGTGAAAGGCGTAAAGAATGTGGTGGACGTGCTACTACTAATTTGAACACTGAATCACTACACATCATTATTAGTCCATCAGAGCATTACCATTTGCTCGATGCAACTCGTGGCGATGTTCTTTAAATTAAACAAAAATTGAAAAAGCGAGCACTAGATACAAACGAAAAACCGGCACAAATAATTCAAGCTACGGTAGCAGGAAAAAATCTTTCTGTGAGTCTTGCCTTGCCCAGCAAAGAAGCCATGAGTCAGGCAGTAAAACGATCATGTGGCACTATGATGCCAAAGGAATCAAGAACTCTGAATGATTTGAATTGGGAGTCTATGGAGAAGTTTAATGAAATGTTGGCAGGTGAAAGATTTTTGTATGGGCCCTCACAACTGCAAGTGGCTCAAAAGTGTTACTATTCACAACTGTGGAAAACTTGCACTATTTAAGCTGTGTAGACAGCATACTTGCTGATGGCACTTTCCGAACCGTACCTAAGTTATTTACGCAATTGTACACTTTGCACTGCGTAGTAGGTTGTGCTGATTCAACAAAAAGAGTTTTGCCAGTAGTCTATTGTCTAATAGAGAACAAATTGAAAGAATCCTACACAATAGTAGGCCAGAAAAATCCCAAAAATTAATCCAAAGAGAGGAAAGAATACAAACGTTAATGACACAGAACTGAGATGGATGTCTTAGATTTCATTCGAGGCATTGCGCATAATTTTAATTCTAAAAAGTGAATTCAAAGATAATTGTTTATTATAAGCGCCAACACTTGTCTGTTTTTTTATTAAAACTTTTTTTTTAAAATATACTGTATATCTCATAATAAAATTTTCATTGCCTTAACTTTTCTTTAACAAGTTTATAGTATCACACTAAACACACATCCCACGTGTGCTTAGAACCAATCTCTTATGTTGCGACATTGAATTGTATTCGAGTGTTTGCACAGTATCGAAAGATGCTAAGTTTTTGATGACGACAGAATTTGGTGAGCAATTGACATAATTTGTGCTGGTCGACCATTCGTGGTCGGCCAATTGTTGGTCGACCATTTGTGGTCGGCCAATCGTAGTCGGCCAATTGTTGGTCGACCATTTGTGGTCGGCCAATCGTGGTCGACCAATTGTTGGTCGATTATTTGTTGGTCGACCATTCGTTGGTCGGCCAAATGTACCGAGTCCGTGCAAAAGAACTATGTAATTTCAAGCTTGTGTAATTTGAAAGAACCAACACTGTTACTGTGACGGCAACCTGAAGGTCAGTGTTGAATTTATGATAGAAATAAAACTACAATATTTTCAAAACAAATCTAATCTACGTATATTCTAAATTATAAGTACAAAATGGCTATTAACTACTTAGAATCAATTACAAATAAATACTAATGGGATTTGTACATCGCGCCGACCAAATGCCGACCGTACGTTTGGTCAACACATACGTTTTGCCGACCTCACATTTTTACACATGTTACGTAATGTATGTTTAGCCGACACATGTAACGAAAAACAGGAAACTTCATAGGGGTCACAAGTCAGACCATAACTTCACATTTTTCTCTCACCTGCCCCTTAGATTAAAATCAAATTATATAAATATCTTTCTTTATTTTCATTTACTCTTCTCCCGTTTTAAATGCCATCTTTAAAACGCAGTCGCAATTTGAGTTGCGTGACCACCAAAGTTCACTTCTTTGTGCCGTGTTCGGGCTACCAAAGCTCATCAATAATCCTGTCTAGAAAATTTACAAGAAAAGCATTAAAGGGGTCGTGCAGCGGAGTTGGTAAGTACAAAGTTTCACACTAAAGTACGATGTGGGGGTCAGGTGAGAGGGAGGCAACTTGGCAAGTGATTAATTCGAAGGAGTTGATTTTTTTGATTTTTTTTTAATTTTATTAATTTTTTCCATTTTTTTTGGTCGACGATTTGTCCCCCTCCATTTTTGTCGACCATTCATCAGTCGACCATTCGTCATCGACCAATCGTCGTCGGTGAATTGTCAGTCGACGATTCAAACCGAGTCCATACTAATTACAAAAGAAGCAAAAAGCTAAATATAATAATACTCAGAGAGTAGATACTAAACTAAGGTTAAATAATAATTACTTAAACAGAATAAATACTGATTAAATAAACGAACGATAAATGCTTTTTTTAAGTGTTAGACATTAAGAAAACACTTTGCAAATAGCATTTTAATAACACGATTTTTATTTTAAAACAAAATTCTACATTTGAGTCTCTTTAATGAATTAGTTAATTTTTTTAAATTTTTTATCGTTACCAAGACAACCGACTAAACAAGTGTACGCTGATTATATTCGTACTAATCTTAACAGTTTACTTTGAATTGTTCATATAGCACTATTTGTGAACTAATTGCACTAGACACATGTTTGGGCCGCCTAACTGCCCATTTGTATCAATTTGTTTTGTTTCAAATTTGTCGACCAAACATACCTCTGTACGTCGACCATATTTACGTCGATGTAACGTGCAGTCGGTCTAGCGTACATTTCACTGAAACGTACGGTCAACCAATTGTATGGTTGGCCAAATGTACAAACCCTGTCTGTATTAGGTCATAAAGTAGGTATCCTTATAAAATCATCCAGTAGACTTCCCATGGACATCCACATAAGGTCATAAAGTAAACATCCTTATAAAATCATCCAGTAGACATCCCATGGACATCCTTATAAGGTCATAAAATAGACATCCATATAAAAGC
>JAQFZN010001864.1:0-13534 GCA_034687075.1 Geophilus carpophagus
CACTTGTTGTTATTTTTCCTTTAGAGAGAAGAGAGCTTTTCTTACTCTCTTCTCCCTTGTCCATGGTCCAAGTAGGACCTGTGTCTTTTGCTCTTTTGTTTCTTATTTCTCTTTAATTTATACTTTATTTTTCCATCTAGTTAGTGAAGGTTCACAAGCGTGAAAGTGATTTTCTCGCTATTTCATTTGCGCTAAATCATGTTGCTCTTATTCATATATCTATTTACAGATATATGAATAAGAGCAAAAGTTTTGATTTAATTCATTTCCCTTTTCTGGGTTTTTCCCTTCTATCTCACTGAACTCTAGTAAAATAATTTAACCTAATATTTTTCTATTTTGTTTGAAATTTGAAATTTTATCAATTAAAAATCATCATCAGTTTTGTTTTTTCAACCTATCTCATCCCAACTAATCTTACTATTATCATTTATATCTTTCCTTATGTCTTTTCAACTAATCTCCTCTATCATTACTTATCTTGCCTCCAGTTTTATCACTGTATTGCCTTGATAACCGATAAACAACTTTATTAGGTGTGGTGTATTTAATTCGTTTGACTCGAGTATAATTGTGATAGCTTTCATTTTCTATTTGGCGTATAAAAAAAATTAGAAATTTTCGTTTAATCATTTTTTAAATTGTCATGCTTGATCATTTTTGCACCAGTTCATCCTGACACATTTGAATTTTGCGCTTAATTCTTTCATGCTAATTTATGTCATGCTAATTCATGCACAATTCATTTGTGCCAATGATGCACCCCCTGATGGTTTAGGAACAGCTCTTCTGGTCCCCTCCCCCTCATTCAGTGATGAAGAGAGGATGTGGCCTGAGGATAACTCTCATGAGTCAGGAAGTAGATTGAAGAGAGAGTTGAAAGAGAGAGTTGAAAAAGAAAAGGTTGAAAGCGACCAAGCTGGAATAAGTTATGTTTTGGGTATGTTATAAATAAATTACTTTAGTATTCTAAATAAGTTGAATTGCATATTTTAAAAAACTTCTAATGCATAGTTTTAATTTTATTCATTTATTGATTTTGATGACATGTAGATTAAATCAAACTCAGTAAATAAATAAAATAAAAAGCTAAACACAAAAATAATAACATCTTTTTTAATTCTTATTTTTTTTAGAATTTTATAACATTTATTTTTAATAAAATGTGCATTTTAATTATAAAATTTTAAATAATAACAATTAAAAACAAACCCCTTTTTTTAGATTCAGATAATGTAAAAACTTGTTTAATATAAATTTTTTTTTTTCAAAATTGATTTGTTGTGAGAAAAGAATTAGGTTTACTTATTATATTATTGTTGATAATTAAACCTTGATAATTAAATATATATATTTGTAATACTTAGATGTGTAAATGGTTTCAGATTCAAAGTTGCTTCTATTTAAAATCAAATATTTATAATTTAAAATATTTATATTTTCAATCAAATATTTTTGAAAACAAAGTAAATTCATTTGATTCTAATTTCCTAATATTGGAAAAACAAATTAAATATTGTAAACACCAACTGACTTTACTGCACCTGTTTTTAAAACACTGCACCGTTTGACATTTTTGTCTTCAGACTTTGTTATGACAAATTTTAAATTTTAAAAATTAAAATTGTGTTAATTTAAATAAAAAAAATAAATCAAATCAAATCTAAAAAAAATTTTTTTTGGTCATTTTTATGACTTAGCCGTTAGCTGAGAGGTACCACTAAACTATCGCCAGCCGAGCCAGCCGCTGTATAGTGACAAAAAATTCTGCTAGATGTCAGCCATCAAAAATGACTCGGCACACATGTCTAATGCCAACCAGAGAGGATCTTTTTTTAGACATATCTTAATTTTTAATATCAAAGTCTATGACTTTAACTTGTTTGTACTGAGGTTGTCTGTAGACACTGTTGCTAGAAACTGCAGTGGGATACAGAGCTCCATGTAGTATCACTACTAGCTAGAATAGTAAACAATACAGATACATATTGATAATCTAACATTTGGCAACTACACCTGTGCACTGGCCTTAATGTGTGATTTTGCATGTGGAGAGGAGTCTACAAATGGATTGTTTTACCAAAGGATTGGGATTTGGATTGTGGGGAAGTGTGACCTGCGGTCTTTTTGGGAGTAAACTGATGATGTGCGCGCTACTGCCAAAAGGGTGTGGCAAACTAATCAGGCGGTGAATGGGAATGTCTATTCTAAATTAATTTTTCACCATGAATCTATTGCTATCCTTTATATTTCAGTTCACAAATTTCCAGTGCACCACATTTTTGTTGTTACAGTGCATCACATTTTTGTTCTTACAGTGCATCACATTTTTGTCTTTGCAGAATATATGGACTAGGGTATAGCAGTAATTTTTTTGGGATGGGTATTGATAACATTATTCTCTTTGAATTGCATTAGTGTGAATTCCCTGAGGTAGGATTGAGGGCGACAGTTTATTTTTTTTGCCTCAATTTCCCGCTGGCACCTGTTAAAGAAACTGGAGCATCTGTTATAACTACATTTCATATGGAAATGTTATTACCTAAGGGATTGTCTAATCAATTTGCAAAAGATCAGTATCTTCAAAGCTAACCGCCAGGGGGCATTAAAAAGGGTTATATAAGCCCACGACCCCAAGGGCACCCCCAGTCTAATCTTTACTGACCTCCAGTCAGTACGCGAAATTATTCTCTTGCATTATTTTTCAAAAATTCTATTTCTTTCAGCTATGTCGCAGAAAGAAACAAGAAAAGTTGTAAAAAAGGTTTCAAAACCCTCTACCAGCAAAGATGTTGATTCTCATTCAGAGAATTCCACTGCACCGCCACCCAGTCTGCAAATGGTAACACCACGCGTTACCATTCAGTTGCGCCCAGTAAATGCCAACCCACCGCCGACTTTCAACTTCCAAGCCGCGGTAGACAAGGCAGTACAGGCGACCATCGAGAAACAGATGCGGTTCATTGCTCCTGATCCCCCAGAAGAGATCGAGCAAGAAGAAGAGGAAGAATTCGAAGAAGAGGAACACGAGGTAACAAATTAATTAAAGGGTCCCCCCCCTGAGCTTGGGTCCTAGTCATGGTTAAATGCAATCCGAATGATACCATAGGAAATTTAAAAAAATTAATTGCAGCACAAACAGGAACAAAATAGTTCTTAAAAAATTAGATGTAATATACAAGAATCACATCAAACTTGAAGATTATTAAATTCATGACGGAATGAACATTGAACTATATTATCAGTCAGCAGTACATTTTGATATTTAATGCCAGAAAAGATAATGCATTTCTCACTGAACATTCCACATCCACAACCTATTCTTATTCATAATTCAACCTATTACTACTTAAACTGAAATAAATAAAGGATATGAGATATAAATAATACAAATATTTAATTAGCATATTTTAACCCATACTATCTGCAGGATATAAAAGATTTTAAAAACCCTGCACTCCCCTACAGTGTGTTTGTGTGTATTTCTCAATACGGGTAAGCTTAATGGGGTAAGCAAAAACGAGATATTGTGTATTTTTCCAGTTCAATAATACAGTTGAATTTACAGGCGGGCTTTAGTTACAACCTATTTCAATTTAGAAAAATGAAAAAAATAGGCTTTTTGTCTATTTCTTTATTCTTACCGATACAGAACTAAAAGCCACATATTTCAATTATATGTGGGCTTATATTAGTATTCACAGACCAGTTTGTATATTTACAGTGCAATTCGCCATTATGTGTTTGATTCAAAGGAAAATTGAGAGAAAAACTATTTGACAATCCTTCCACAATCCAAATAAAATTTTAAGATTGTCATTCGCCAAAAAGAAAAGTACACGAGAAATAAGAAAAACGATAAATTCACGTAGATTTTTCTTTGTTTTAATACATGAAAATATTTTGGGATATACTTTAGAAAGACTGCCGTTAGCAATCTTTCCCGATTTTGTCTTACCTTGTCAAATCGAGCATACTGAACAAGCTGGCGTTGTTCAAAATAACATGAAATCAACGGATCTCATGTAAATGCAAAAGAAAGGTTTCGATAGAGCAATGAGTGTGGGCGCAGCCATTGCTGGCAGACAATGGCGCTCTTGTGTGAGCGTGGCAGGTGGCGCCCTCTTGTGAGCGCAGCCGGAATTGAAACATGTAAACAATGGTGGAAGCGCAAGAGAGAACCAATTTTCGAGTTTTGTTTGAGGCTTTTGGGACCCGTGAGGGAGTTCTGGAGTAGCTCAGGGACCACAACTTGATCTCCAGAGCCCGAGTTTGCCCCAGTTGTCAAAGGCCCATGAGTTTAGACCCACAAATGAGCGGTTTATGGTTGTTTAGATGCATAAGGCCTCATGGTAGGAGAGGTGGGGGGAGAGAGGTGAATGTCTCGGTGGCCAAGAACACTTGGTTCGAGAATAGCCATCTGCCCCCCGAAGTTTGCATTTTGCTGACGTATGCCTTCTCCATTAAACTCTCGTTTAAGCAGGCGATTCGGGAATGTTCCATTCGCCAGAGCGAGATATCCTCCAGTACGGTTGTCGACTGGTATTCTTATTGCCGAGAGACCTGCATGGTCGCCCTCGATTCTAAGTTTGAATCGGAGAGTAAGATCGACGGTCCGGGCTGTGTTGTCGAAGTCAACGAGTCGAAGATCGGTCGTCGAAAGTACGAGAAGGGTCGGATCGTCGAGGGCAACTGGATTGTGGGGATGATCGAGATTGGTGGAGAGAATGAGGGGGAAGGGGAGGAGCGGGTTAGAGGCCAATTTCGAGTTGAGATTTGCCCCGATAATCGCCGAGATGTGCCCACGCTGCTTGCCATTATTGACAAGCATGTCGAGCGGGGCACAACGATTATGACGGATTGTTGAAGGGGATATAACTTTCTCGACCGTGAGGGGTTCAACCGTCTGACTGTCAACCACTCTTGCAATTTTGTGGATCCCTCCACATGGGTCAATACTCAGACCATTGAGTCCAACTGGAGGCCTCTGAAGAAGAGGCTGACTCATGGGGGGGTCAAGCCAGAACACTTGGCAGATCATCTGAGCGAGTATTTGTGGTTCCTGGACAAGGAGAGGAGAGGTGTTGACCCCTTCGATGCGCTTCTGGGAGACATCGGTGCCCTGTATCCCGGAGGTGCAAGGCGTCAGCGTTAGAATTTTTTTTTTTGTTTTTTTGTCCTTTTTTTTTTTTCTGTTTGATTTTCCAGTGACTTTGAAAGAATCAAAGTCATGTGAAATGGCTGGTGCTCTCTCGCCTCTGCCGAAAATAAAAACAAACCCAAAATCAGAATGTTCAATCTTTTTTATCTCTTTATTTGCCTTCCTTTCTTTTTTTCGTTCTCTAGGATGTACATTTTAGGGCTTCACAGCGGCGAAGCCGCTGAGCGTTGGGCTTGTGACGGATTGGCCAGATTGAAGTGTTGAATTAATTAAAGAAATAATAAAACTAATTTATCAAAACAAACAAGTGAACAATTTATTCTAATCTACGTAATAATAATGAAATGATTATACAAATCAAATGATGGCTATAATAATGATTGGCACAATCAATGGATAAATAAAATAAATACAATATATCGTGAGTTGATGGTTACGTACTAATTATAAAAGAATACAAAATATAAAATAACTAATACACAATAATCTAATATTAATTAAACATTAATCAAATGGTTAAATACTGATCGTAATAAATGATTATGAAACAACTATACTAATACAAAAGAAATACAAAGATTAACTATCGGTTAATTCTGATCTAAAGATATAACATAAAATAATCATATGATAAATACTAATTTAGTATAACTAATCTACAGATGACATAATAATAATTTAAGAGGTTAAATGCTGATTAACTGACTAGTAAACTCAACTAATCTATGGATCTATAAATAATCAAGCAAAGTAAAACTCACAATATATGCTGAATAATAGTACAAAGGTAGGGAATTATCACAGTTAGGTTGGAAATAATAAATGTTGCGGTCGGGAACTTTGTCTGGTTTCAGGTGATGGCGCGTGCCGGGAATAACGGTTAAAGATGATTGCCTAGGGGCTATGCACAAATGTCGTTATCAAATTGTCTGGTCCGGGTTAAAATACCTAAATCGTCACAAGTAATAAAATGAGATTAATGCACATGCAATTAATAGACATCACTACAAATATAGGACATAAGAAATAACAATATTGAGAAATCAATAAGAAGATAGGAAAGAGTAGTAAATAGAGAACTTATCCAACAGGAAAATGAGTTCGCGCCAAAACAAGACACTTGCTTGACAAGAACAGCATCAACACTACAGATGAGTGTTGGCATGGTCGGAA
Organism: Geophilus carpophagus; assembly: GCA_034687075.1. Lineage (NCBI taxonomy): Eukaryota > Metazoa > Arthropoda > Chilopoda > Geophilomorpha > Geophilidae > Geophilus > Geophilus carpophagus. The sequence continues at coordinate 6,335 of JAQFZN010001864.1, forward strand.
CCGACTAAGGTTTACGAGCAAACGGCTTATGGCCCTAGCCTGGGCTATGTTTACGAGCAAACGGCGTGTGGCCGGAACCGGCTATGTGTACGAGCAATGCGGCTTATGGTTCTATATGGAACTTATGGAGAGTTTTGTGCAAAGATCAAAGATCAGAGTGACAAGGTTTTGTTTAGCAAATATAGTGGCTCAGCAGCGATTTTGCACTGGTTCTCTCCTCTATTTATACAAAAATAGAGGAGAGCAAAAGAGAAAACTGATTGTCATTGGACAATCAAAAGAGTTAACTAAAATTCATTTGTCATCAATAATGATAGACAAATGTGGGCGGAGCAAGACGTCTAGACAAGAGACAAAATAACGGTCACAAATCTTTTGTCTAGAAAATAACAATTAAAATCTCAACAATTAATTTTAAAGCCTTGTGGCAAAATACTGAACCAACACATCTCGGGCCGTCACAGGCTTTCTTTGTTTTTGTTTTTAGATTTCAGCTGCGCTCATGAGAGGGCGCCACCGTCTGCCAATAATGGCTGCGCCCACACTCATCGCTCTGTTGCTCTATCGGAGCCTTTCTTTTGCGTTTACATGAAATCCGTTGATTTCATATAATTTTGAACAACACCAGCTGAGGGATGATCACATCCTTAAAAGAATTAATTCTAACTTTATGATTATATATTATTATTATTATGTATAACAATAAGATCAGTAAAGATAATAATGTCAATCATTATAAATAATAAGAGTTTAAGAGCAGCCCGCATGCAGGTCGCGTGCGGGAAGTGTGCTATTGTTAAGATAACGTCAATCAGCATGATGACGTCATATGTATATGATATATAAAGATGAAGAGAACACGACTCTTCACTTCTCTCATAACCTTTGTTGTGTAAAGACTGTTCTAATCAAAAACCAAAGTGTAAGCAAAAGCTTTAAGATAAAGCTCATTGTCTGTATTTATTATATTAAGATAATATAATAAAATCACTAATTCATTTTCCAACTTTAATTGTGTGCTGTCAAGTTCATTCCATCCCACACATGGTAGCAGAGGATGGTTGCACTGCTACACATCAAAAATTAATTTGGATATAAAGGAACACCAAAGAAGAAAGAACATAAAGAAATAAGAAACTTAAAAGAAGTAAGAACAAAAAGAGATTAGAACTAAGAGAAGAAATTAAGAAACAAAATGTTTGAAGACAAAAGAATTAGTGCCATACCAACCTTAAAAAACAATAATTATTCTAACTGGGCGGCCATGATGCGAGCATTCCTTGAGAGAAAGGATGTATATGAAACTACAATTGAGAAAGATGAGCCAGCTCAAATACAAGACATTACAAATCCAGCCTATGAAAGAGTGAATAATATACACAAAGAATGGAAAAAAGCAAATTCCATTGCAAAATGGTATATTTTGGAATACATGTGCCCAGCCAAAAGAATTAATTACACAGATGAAACAAATGCCAAAACAATTTGGGAGGACTTAAAGAACAAGATGAAAAAAGAAAAAGGTAAAGCAAAATTAATAGCCTTAGAAAATTTAACATCAATTGTGCAAAAACCCAAAGAGACAGTCTCAGAATATTTTGATAGAGCTGAAAATTTGAGACAAAAATGTAATGATTTAGGAAAAAAGATAGAAGATGATAAATTGCTCCATTTTATTCTAAAAGGACTAAGGAGAGAATTTAATTCATTAAAAGAAATTTATAGTGTTATTGAAATTGATTTAAACAAGGCATTATTTGGGCTCCAAAACGCAGAAGCCAATAGGAAAAAAGAATCGCAAAATCCGTTCGGCCAATCACAGACAAGCTTATCTAAATCATTCGTCAAGAGTGAAACAGTAAAGATGGCCGACACTAAGAAGATCTGTTTTAATTGTGGGTCGAAAGACCATACAAAGCAGCAGTGTACCTATGGAATCAAATGCTTTAAATGCAATAATTATGGACATAAGGCCCCACAGTGCCCACTAAACGAAAAAGAAAGTGAAAATAAGAATGTGGCTTCGACAGGTGCGCGACCGAAAACGACCACGCGTTCCGACGCCAGCAAAAAGAATTACAGCGATCAACGCAAAGTTACTGATAAAAAGCGATCAGCTTTAAACATCGAAGAAAAAGATGACATAATGAAACAGGAATGGATTCCCATGGATTTACACAGATGTCCGATACACGGTAATTCAAATTTTGATCATAATGAAGACGAACATAAAGAATTTAAAGAAAAACAAAATGGCTGCCGTGAATGCATTAGAGCTACGCTCAAACAAAATGAATACGAAAGGCATTTAAAATCGCTAGGCTCAGTTGATCGATTAGACCGTGAAACGATAATAAAAGAATTAGACATTGGAGCAGGAATGAAAAAAGTTTATTATGGCGATGGATCATATAAGTATTTATTAGATACGAAGCTATATTTTCCCGATGAACCAAAAATCGAGCCCGTTCGATACGATAACCAAGAATACTGGGACACTGAAGATTATTCGGAGCAAGAACCTAAAGAAATAATTAAAGAAGAAACCCCGGTAATTATCAAAGACATTAAGAAAAATGAACTAAAAGAAATTAAAGTTGATTTAGATCATGAACCTGAAGATTATCTCATTAAGCGCCGTGAATTCGAAGAGAAGTTACGACGCAGAGAAGAATTAAGAATAAAACAAAAACTCGAAGACATAAAGAAACGAGACGATTTAAAACAACAACAAGAAAAAGAAATGATAGAAGAAGAAGATTCCACAAATTTGAGAATGCTCAAATTAAAGGAAAATGAAGAAAAGAATCGGGCAAATTTAATTGCTGTCGGACATGATTGTAAGAACGGGAAACCCTTTTTCATTCTAAAAGGTGGAAAGATAATCAAACAACAGGTCCAAAATAAAGATGCAAAGACCAAAGTCATCAACCTCAACGAATTGAAATATACAATGGACTTACAGCATGAGCCAAAACCGTTGCACGGGATCAATAAGATATTAATACCCGAAGATTTACATAAAGAAGATGACAAAAGCTCTAAAGATAGTGAAGGCCAACCTAAAGAAGAATATTATGAAGGCAGCATTATTTCACAAGAAGAACAATACGAAGAATTAGAAGATGCGAAGATTATGAGCCTTCATCATCAGGAATGCACATGCTTGGAATGTGAAGATTTTTGCGTGCGTAAATTAGCTTTAATAAATGTTAATAAAAGAAATGCGCGATTAAATAAAGAAAGTAGTGATAGTGAAAGTGACTACGAAGAACTTGAAGAAGACCATAAAGATATAGAAGAAGAAGAACATAAAGATGAGTCATTCACTGAGGAAGAAGAACACTACGCCTCCACTACTAAGGAAGGAAGTCCCACTTCAGATGATGACAGCTTGTATGAAGATGCATCGGAAATGGTAGGACAAATTAATTATTTAAATAAAGAATACAATGGTTTGAACATAAAGAAATTAAGACAAGATAAAGACCCCCTGAAAATCATTTGGAATGTTGACTCAGGGGCAACAAACCATATTTGTAATAGAATAGATTTAATTAAAAATTTTAAAAAAGTTAAAAAGATTATACACACAGCAGGTGAACCTGTGTATACAGAAGGATTAGGAGAATTAGAATTAGACCATAAGAAAGGAATAACAAACTTAAAAGATGTATTGATAGTAACCTCATGTAATGAGAATTTATTATCAGTCCCTCGTGTTACTAAGAAGGGATATGCATGTATATTCCTAGAAAAAGAAATGTTTGTTGTTGATATAAATGATTTAGAAATTAAGTTTAAAGACTATTTACTCAAAGGCATTAGGAAAGATAATAAGTACCTTGTAGAAACACATGTAGAATTGAATAAAGATTATGCTCAAGTAGCAATAGATAATTTAGAGCTGCTGCATACAAGATATGGGCATCTCAATTATGAAAAATTAAAATACATGCAAAAGAATAAAATTGTAAGAGGTATTGAAAAAGTAGATTTTAAGAACAAAGAATGTAATAAGAGATGCATGACATGCCTGAAGAGTAAAATAAAAAGATGTACACATAAAAGACTAAACCAAAGAGCATCCAAAGAAATAGGGGAGCTCGTGCACATGGACTTGATGGGCCCTATTGAGCCCCTAACTCATGACAGCAAGTGTTATATTTTAGTCATGATTGACGATTACAGCCGTAAGACATTCACTCATTTAATGAGAAAGAAATCAGAAATCCCAGATTTAGTTAAATCCACTTTAGCCATGATAGAAACACAAACTGGCAATAAAGTTAAAAGAATTAGAACCGACAACGGGGGTGAGTTCGTTAATAAAACATTGGAAGAATACCTAAAGAGGAATGGTATACGACATGAGTTGACGGTACCATATACACCCCAGATGAACGACATCGCAGAGCGTGCCAATCAGGAGTTGATGCAAACTGTTAGATCTTTAATGATTGATTCGCAACTCCCAAAAGAATTCTGGGGGGATGCACTATTATGTGCAACTAGATTAAAGAATTTAACCCCAACTAAGACACATGGTGAGACACCAGACGGTGTATGGTTAGGGAGGGCCCCAACCATAAACTTTTTAAGATGGTTCGGCTGCATAGCAGTCGTTCATACTAAAGAGGGCAAAATTATCCCGAGAGGGGAACTAGGGATATTCCTAGGATACCCTGAGAATAGGAAAGGATATAAAATCCTTATGCCCGAGACCAACACTATCGTAGAACGATATGATGTTGAATTCCTCAAAGATCGTTTAGGTTATATGTATATAGATATAGACACTAACTCTGAGGGGGAACAGGATAGGGATGATGATGATTATCAGGAAGATCTAGTCACTCATTCTGATACCGAATCAGATATAGATGACTTAGACAATGAATCGGAAAATCAATTTTCCGAAGAAGAATTGGGTCGGGGACCGGTCATCAATATCAATCTTGACCAGAATTCTCATAGTGACTCCACACTTAGAGGGGAACCCTTCAGTATAGGCCAACCCCAAACTCATAATAATATAAGAACTAACCATCCCCAAGATATTAGTGAAGAGGGAAATAACCAGCCTGATACTAATGATACACAAGACACTAACGAACCTCCTACTGTAAATCCCAATGAGCATAAGACTCGAAGTCGTAGGAAGGGAGATACCCGAGCGGTAATAGAATCAAGAAATGAACAGATAAGACAAGATAAAGAGAAGGAACTACAGGACAAAGGTGTCCGACGTTCCATAAGGATAAAAGAGCGAATTATGTTCGCAAACGAATTAAGAATCCCTAAAGATTATAATGAGGCAATCAATAGTCCTCAAAGAGAGGAATGGCTACAAGCCATGAAAGATGAACTAGAAGATATGAACAGACTTAGAGTCTGGGATTTGAAAACATTGCCAAAAGACAAAAAGGCCATTAAATCCAAATGGGTCTTCAAAATAAAGACCGGCATTGATGGTAAAGTTGAACGTTTTCGCGCAAGATTAGTTGCGGTCGGATGTTTACAAAAACCCGGAGAGTCTTATGACGAGACTTTTTCCCCGGTAATAAGAACAGAAACCATAAGATTTCTCATTGCACTAGCTGTGCAGTATGACGCAACCCTAAGACTCCATGATGTTAAGACCGCTTATCTAAACGGTACCCTAAGAGAAGACATCTGGATGCGTCAGCCCCCAGGTTTCGAAAATGATAAGACAAAAGCTTGCCACTTAATTCGCTCCATTTACGGACTCAAGCAGTCGGGGCGTAACTGGCACGAATTCCTAGATAGATTACTCCTAAAGATAGGATTCATTAAGACAGAGGAAGACGAATGTCTATATAAGATTGCCAATAAAGGCAAGTGGATATTCCTCGGTATTCATGTGGATGATTGCACCACAGTTACCAATAATGACAAATATGAGGAATTCATAATGAATCTAATAAGAAAAGAATTAATACTCTCTACAAAGACTAGGCCAAACCAAATCCTGGGCATGGAGATTAATTATAATAAAGATTATATTACCCTAACTCAAAGTGCTTACATTAAGACCATTCTGGAAAAGTATGACATGCAGGATTGCAATGCTTCCAAAGGCATTGGTGACCCGAATCAAAACATTGATGAATGTGATGATAGCCCACTAGTTGACCCATTAGTGTATCAGGGAATTATGGGTAGTCTTCAGTACCTTGCAGTCCATACAAGACCAGACATAGCTCATTCACTGAGCAATTTAGCACGATATAACTCCAAACCAAGACTTATACATCTAGAAGGTTTGAAAAGAATATTAAGGTATTTAAAGGGAACTATTAATTTAGGTCTAAATTACTAAAAGACAAAAGAGTTCAGTTTAGTTAGTTATTCTGACGCTTCTCAAGACAGAACCTTTGATAGTCGAGGGTTCAATGGGTATTTCCTCTTAGCTGGGAAATGTCTAATTAACTGGAAGAGTAAAAAACAGTCCATAGTGTGCATGAGTTCCACAGAGGCGGAGCTTGACGCCCTCACTGAATTGACAAAGGAAGTACTTTGGACTAGTGACCTATGTAAAGATTTATTAAACAAAGATGTAAAAAAGAGTATTTTTATTGATAGTTTGAATTTAATAAAAATGTTAAAAGAAGGTCCGCAGAAGTTGCGAACCAAGTATCTGACAAAACGAATCAACTATTGTAAATATAATATAATAAATAATTTTATTGTTCTAGATTTTATAAGAGGTGAAAATAACCCTGCCGACATATTGACAAAGACGATCTCAGGAAGGAAGATGCAGGAATTAATTAATGACTTTATGATTTAAATAAGTGTAACTTTTATATGATTAAGAATAATATTAAGAATGATAAGAATTATGATAAGTGTATCAAAAATATTTTGTAACCTAATGATTTTGTAATTTGAATAATTATAACTAATTTTTAAAGATTATACAATGAAAAGAATTATAAGAATTGGGATGAATCAATGTAAGACTTTATACCTCAGTTAATCATAAAGTGATGAATAATTGAGGGGAATTTGAGGGATGATCACATCCTTAAAAGAATTAATCCTAACTTTATGATTATATATTATTATTATTATGTATAATAATAAGATCAGTAAAGATAATAGAGAGTTTGCGGCAGCCAATAAAACGTTAGAATTATGACTTACAAATTCATAATTCTAACTTTAAGTCATGAA
>JAQFZN010001865.1:0-13530 GCA_034687075.1 Geophilus carpophagus
TTTTTTTTTATTCCATAGGAAAGTGAAAAAGATAGGGAAATATATATCAGCATGCCAGAATAGGTCTTTTGCACGACAGCGTTCACACACCAAATAAAAAAAGAATGCACGACAGAATGAGACATTGAACGACAGTAATAAATTAACCTTAAAAAAATTTGTACTTTTGTTCCAGTTTAGGTTAGATTAGGTCACAGTATTTCTCTAGCTATTTTGATATCAAATTTAAATCCAATATAGAGAATAATTTTGATTATCAAATTTAAATTTGATATCGAGAATAATTTTGATTATCAAATTTAAATTCGATATCGAGAATGTAATTTTGATATCAAATTTAATTTTAATATCAATAATGCAATTTTGATATCAAATTTAATTTTAATATCAATAATGCAATTTTAATATCAAATTTAATTTTAATATCAATAATGCAATTTTGATATCAAATTTAATTTTAATATCAATAATGCAATTTTAATATCAAATTTAATTTTAATATCAATAATGCAATTTTAATATCAAATTTAAATTTGATATTGAGAATAATTTTGATATCAAATTTAATTTCAAAAATTTTGATTTTTTTGAAAACCTGTTGATATAGACATAATTGAGAATGCAGAGCTCGAATCTGCAATCAAAATTGTCTTATCATGCTTTGTTTTTGTTTAAAATGGCAAAAACAACAATTTGACTGCAGATTCAAGCTCTGCATCCTCAATTGTCTATTTTAACAGGTTTTAGAAAATTAAAATGAAAAATTTAGACCAAAATAAACATTCGAACCAGGTGTAAATGAGTGCAAAAAGACTGAAAACAGTGTCAAAATTGCAATCCAAGCAACCTGTGCAGTATTACAGGGCAAAACTAAGCACAATATCTTTTTATTTTGCTTGATAAAACATTTAATTTGCTGCAATATGTTTTGTCAAGGTTTCTTCATGTTCCTACAACAAATTCTCCCAAAACAAAAACATCAAAAAAAATCTTTCAACTATTTTACATTATAAAAATTTACATTTCATTTTTTTAAAGTCAATTTTATTAAAGTAAATAAAAGTACATTGCGTGTATTACACATCCTGTACTTTCAAAATTTTAATTAAAATTATGAGTAGTTCACAAAATTTAAAAAAATTATGAAATTTTTATTTTCGTCTCTTGTTTACAATAAAAAACGAAACAAAATTAGTTTTAAAAGGTATTAAAAAATTCTTAACGTACAAAGTGATACAACAATCTATTAACACGATTAGATTCATCCAACATAATCATATGACTAGCATTTGGAATCAATTCTAAAACAGATCTGGGAATAGCCTTTTCCATTTCGCATTCTTCAACTAACGTAACATGTGGATCTCTCAAGCCATAGATCAGTAAAGTTGGGATCTTAATAGATCGATAAAATGATAAATTTCCATCCGGCCATGACTGACCATAAGCGAAATTATGAATCACATATGATGGTACCTCAAATGTGCGAGGTATTGATATCTCGCGACTGCTTGGACAGTAGAATAACTCACGGCTGCAATAAGAAAATAAAATTATATCAGTGTTATCAATGTCAAAAATATAAATCATCACCTGTAGAGCCCACAATAGTCTAATGGCTGCACGCAAATTTTCAGACACTTTAAACAAGTAAATCCTGTCTCTCTTCTCTTAAGACCAACAGGACCACCGCCACTCATTAAAATAAGATGGCAAACTTTAGATGGACGTTGCTGAGCCAAAGCAGAAGCAAGAGAAGATCTGAAAATTAAAAATAAAACATATTAAAATTATAATCATTTAATTTCAATTGTCTATTCTGATTTAATGATATAGATAAAATGCAAATAAAATTTTTAATAGTTTCAAAAATTTTGCATTTTTTAATTTTTTGCCTAATTTCATTAAATTTCAAATATCTTAGCTCTAAAAATCAATTTCTGCCATTTTTAAAACAATGCAAGTTTCTAGAATTTTTTTCAGTTAATTTAGAAATATGCAATTTTAACGTCAGTGACAGGAAATAATTTTACGAGTTATAACTATCTATGTGTTTAGTGACGTACGGTTTACCCATAAGAATGTCCGACAATAACATTCCGTTGTAAAGAGTATTTATCAAAAATAATAAGAATATCAGCCAGAATTCTCTTAAACTTGTAAAATTTTAACTTGTATGGCGCAGAGCTGTAACCATGTCCGATTAAATCAACCGCAACAGTTTCATATCCACGTTCTTCAAAATACGTCATTTGTTTTGTCCAAACATCAGCTGAAGTTCCAACACCATGTATAAAAAATATAAGTGGTTTCTCATCACTAATCGCCGTATTAAGCCTTTGAAATCGTACAGAGTCTGTCATGTTGGATCCCCATGTTGAGCACAAACTTGACTCACTAGCCGATTGACCTTCCTCACAGATATGAGACGGAATGACGTCACTAATGTCAGTTCTAGTTCCTCGATCACATGTATCTTCAACGAAGCAAGGGTTAATAATGCCTGAAAAACCATTTTGATGTGAATAACAATTAGTTTCGTATGTGAGATAAGTAAATGCCTCTTTGATTGCTTTTTCGATTACAATTTCGGCCCATTTATCAACTTTATCGTTGAATGGCAACTTTTCGTCAACTCCCATCAAAGTTCCATCCCCATCACAATTTGAAGTTTTTACATTTTTCTTGGGTTTGTGATGAATAATTCGGAGTCTTCTACTCACTCCCACTTGTACCATTTCAATATGTGGAGATTCGAATGAATGAATGGGATGAATGGGATGAACACGACTGCTTCGAAAACGTTGTCGTAATTCGGCACTTTCTTCCACAAGTGTGAGGAGACTGTTTCGAAGAGAACTTCTCCACATAGTATGAGATGGGATGAAATAGATTGCCACATTCCGTCATATAATATTCTTAGTCAACACGATTACTAACTAACCACCTGTTGCGATCCAAAACATGATTTGATGACATGACAGCCTCGATCAGTTCTCGTTCAGTGGCCGTGAAGATTTTCTTTTTTGTATTTTTTACTTACTGCGCGTGTGCGAAATAACTATGCATTGCGCCATCTATTGAGAATTGGTTAACAACATGAAATATGGCACTGGATTCTAATTCTTGATTGAATGAATTTATGAGACAAAATGAGCAGTTATGGATTTAAAAAATTATTGATACTTTGATTTGTGTATTTAATTAATAAAATATGATAATAAAAATAATTATCTTTTAAAATCAGTTGAATGACTAGCTCTTTCATTCAGCTTCGAGTTAAATTACTCATGCATAAAGTGATGGCACAATAGGTAGGTTGCTCACCTCTCATTCGTCGGAATTCAAGTTCGAGTCCTTAAACATTTTTATAATTTATTTTTTCTTAGATAACATCTTTTATAAAGTTTTAATTATTAGTCTGTGATAAAAGTTTCTGTATACAGAGTGTCCCACCAAATACATACCAAGTGAATTATTTTACAAACATGATAATTTAAAAAAATTTATATTATCCATTTAAGTAAATTACATTTGAGGAATTCAATAAAGCATATTAAGTTTGTGTGACATTGTTGCATCATTGTTTTGCAACTTGTAACTTTTAAACCAACAATGCTAGGCAAAAAATGTCAATTGCAAAGTTGTAGAGCACCATTTGTTTAGTATATTGCCGTATTAAAAACTTTTTGTTTGTATGATAGAACTTTTTTTCCTTAAAAATCATCATCCATAATGAAAATCATTTTTTTAGTTTTTTTGAATTTTACTTCAAAAAATAATTTTTAAAAAAGATGAATAATTAGTAGGAACAAAAATCATCAAAGCCAATGCTCTAATTCTTGGAAATAAACTTATTGGGCCTTTTTTCATTGATGGAACATTAACTGGAGCTAAGTACTTACAACTTTTCAAACAGAAGTACTAAATGAATCGAAAAATTTACAATTGACATAGTTTGCTAGAATGGTTTTGCTAGAATGCTAAATTTTTGCACCATTTTTCTATTTTTTTCTGTACTTTAATTATTTTTTGAAGTAAAAATCATCACCCATAATAAAAATTATTTTTTTAGTTTTTTTAAATTTTAAGAAAAAAGTCCTACAAACAAAAAGTTCTTAATGTGGCAATGTACTAAACAAATGGTGCTGTACAGCTTTGCAATTGACACTTTTTGCCTAGCATTGTTGGTTTAAAAGTTACAAGTTGCAAAACAATGATGCAACAATGTCACATGAATTTAACATGCTTTATTGAATTCCAGTATTTAAATAAAAATTGTTATTGAATCCAGGATTGACAGTATATTTACAAAAAAGATGTAATTTCGCTACAAGCCAAGGACAAGCAAAATTAATTAAGAAATTAACTAAAAACGGATAATTAATTTTCTTTATTTTTACTCGTTATGATTTGTTTTTTAAATTTATTCTAATCTAAGATTTAATTAAATCTAATAAAAAATGGCAACTAAAATACAGTAGAAAAAACGGTCTTTTTGAGATTCAGTTGCAAAAACCACAAAACCGAAACGGTCATAGTAAAACCGTTTTTGTTACTTTTCCGACAATTTTTAAATTATTTTTTTAATTACTTTTAAAAAATAATTAAAAATAATTGAAAAAAATAAATGAAAATTAATTTTTAGAAATAATTTTCAATTAATTTTTGTCCAACGGATATTTCGTTAGTACCTTTAAACGTTTTTTCAATTAAATAGTAATAATGAAATACTAGCAGCACTAAAATTAATGAATATATTGCCATTTTCTGGTTTTAATAGATGCCTTGCCGCCATTATTTTTGGATTTCGTATAAATGCACATCATCACCACTAGCATAAGTTGAAATCCTAACGTTGGAATTTGGAACTAAAGTAACAATAATTATTTCAAAGCAGATTTAAATAATAAATTTTTAATTACCTAATACATTTATGTTATTCAATAAATTTTAAAACATTTTTTAAAACAAACAGACTTTTAGCAAAAATTTGGATCAAAAATGGCTCCTACTATAACACGTACATTGATATCAATGTCAAAAATATAAATCATTACCTGTAGAGCGCACAATAGTCCAATGGCCGTACGCAAATTTTCAGACACTTTAAACAAGTAAACCCTGTCTCCTTTCTCTTAAGACCAACAGGGCTACCGCCACTCATTAAAATAAGATGGCAAACTTTCGATGGACGTTGCTGAGCCAATGCAGAAGCAAGAGAAGATCTGAAAATTAAAAATAATAAACACATTATTGTCTATTCTGATTTAATGATAAGATAAAATGCAAATAAAATTTTTAATAATTTCAAAAAATTTGCATTTTTTAATTTATTCCTAATTTCATTAAATTTCAAATATCTTAGCCCTAAAAATCAATTTCTGCCATTTTTAAAACAATGCAATTTTCTAGAATTTTTTTCAGTTAATTTAGAAATATGCAATTTTAACTCATTGACAGGAAATAATTTTACGAGTGACGTACGGTTTATCCATAAGAATGTCCGACAATAACATTCCATTGTAAAGAGTATTTATCAAAAATAATAAGAATATCAGCCAGATTCTTTTTTGTAGTTTTTACTTACGGCGCGCGTGCGAAGTAACGATGCATTACGCCGTTTATTGAGAATTGGTTAACAACTTGAAATATGGCACTGGACTCTAATTCTTGATTGAATGAATTGATGACACAAAATGAGCAGTTATGGCTTTAAAAAATTATTGATACTTTGATTTGTGTATTTAAATAATAAAATATGATAATAGAAATGATTATTTTTTTAAAATTACAGTCGAACTTCCCTAAGTCGAATCATCATAGTTCACCAAAAAAAATTCGAGATGTAGAAAATTCGAGTTACAGAAATAATGTAAAATGCGATCGTGATGCAAAAATTTTCGAAAAAATTCGAGATATAGAAAAATTCGACTTATAGAAGTTCGAGTTATGGAAGTTTGACTTTAGTTGATTCACTAGCTTTCATCCAGCTTCAAGTTAAATAACTCATACATAAAGTGATGGCACAATAGGTAGGTTGCTCACCTCTCATTCGTCGGAATTCAGGTTCGAGTCCTTAAACGTTTTTACAATTTTATTTTTTCTTAGATAACATCTTTTATAAAATTTTAATTACTAGTCTGTGTTAAAAGTTTCTATATATATATATTAAAATTATTTCAAATGATTTTATTTATTTTTATGTAGTATAAATTACATTAAATTTTATTGAAACATCTGGAAAATCAATCCAAAGAAATAACATCTGGTGATGTTGATGTCGGTTTACATGCGAGTAGAGACGATCCTGGTAAAGGTAATGTCCCACCAAAAGATGGAACTTGGCGGTCAGACACAGATTGACCCATCAATGGATAAAAGTCGTAGGCTAAAAGGAGAATAATAATTAATCGACTACTTAAATTTTTACATTTTATTTGAATACAAAAGTCGCAATTGTGGTTGGATTATCTTCTGATAATTATTAATAACAAAAAATTCGAAACAAATATTTCAACCACAACATCAATAATTTGAATTAAATTTATAAAAAACTGTTCTATTCAATTGTGGTAAATTTCCACAGTGAATTCGGTAAACGACTCAACTTACAAGACAAATTGTACATTGCATGAGACGATATATATTCATTGAATGGACTTGAAACTGGTGGACAAAACTGTGCCGGTGGAGTGGAATTTAAGAGTGGGATATCAGCAAATAAGGATGATGGTGACAATGGTCCCGATCGTGTGGATGCAGGGCTGACGCGGTTATACAGTCCACTAACTGATGCTAAAATTTGATAAATGATAGTTTGAAAATTCAAGTATTTAAATAAAAATTGTTATTAAATCCAGGATTGGCAGTATATTTACAAAAAAGATGTAATTTCGCTACGATCGCATTTTCCCCCTCAAGCCAAGGACAAGCTGAATTAATTAAAAAATCAACTAAAAACGGACAAATTAATTTTCTTTATTTTTACTCGTTTCGATTTGTTTTTTAAATTTATTCTAACCTAAGATTTAATTAAATCTTGTTTTTAAATAATAAAAAATGGCAAACTAAAATACAGTATAAAAGACGGATTTTTTGAAATTCAGTTGCAAAAACCCCAACTTTTCCGACAATTTTTAAATAATTTTTTTAATTACTTTTAAAAAATAATTTAAAAAAATTGAAAAAATAAATGAAAATTAATTTTCAGAAATAATTTTCAATTGATTTTTGTACAACGGATATTTCGTTAGTACTTTTAAACGTTTTTTCGATTAAATAGTAACAATGAAATACTAGCAGCACTAAGAGTAATGAATATATTGCCATTTCCTGGTTGTAATAGATGCCTTGCCATCTTTTTTTGTTGGTTCAGGTTCGTCGTCAGAACTATCCAACGTAAGATCAACGACTTCTACTTTGCTTTTCTTCTTAGCTGGTGATGATGGTACTGATTTCGTTGGTGAAGCTTCTACAGGTTGTGATATTTTTGTAGCAATTGGCGAACTAATAACATGTGCTTCTTTTTTAGGAATGAGTGGAGACCACGATCCGTCTTCATGAAATTGAATTTCATTCGATTCAGAAGCAGATGCAAATATCTCCATAAAAAGTCTGAAATGTATTTTGTAAATAAGTGTTAAATGATAAAATTAATTTATTATTATTAATAATTTTTCACAAAATTTTACCCATCCAAAACTAATTTATCAAATGGAGCTGATTTATCGCATACAGGACATATCCATGTAGGTTTCTTCTCATTCATTTGCAAATATAATGAGGCATCAAAACATTGCAAATGATTACAACTGATTGCTCTACAAGGAAACTGCATCCTCATTTTTCCCAGCTGATAGGACAAAAAAAATATGTATTTATAATCATTAAAAAAACCACATTTAAAGAGAAATTGCAACAAAAAATTAAAATTCTTTTGCACTGATTGGATATGAGAAGAGAAAATAAAGATAACTACTTACTGGACACAAAAGTGACACTCGTAAACTAGTCGTTGCTATTTCTGAATCTGCATCATGAGCAAGCTTTTCTTTAACTAAAACAGAAAATTAGATATTAAAAATAAGCAATAAACAAATAATTATAATTTAAAAATACAGATATATTTATTTCTCTTACTTAATGCTCGTGTATGGTCAGAATTTCTCACTCCTTGTGCACGTAACCGTTGAAGTAACGTTGCTGAATTCAGTCGCCTCACCAGAAAAATGCCCACAACATAACCCTTTAATAATAAAAAATATTTATAATTACCGTAATTCACTAAATACAATCCAAATCATTTGCAACTCGCATTCGACCATAAACCACACATTTTTCCATTCAGAAAAAAGAATTAAATAAGCAATACTTCAAATATGTGATGCCCTCAATACAAGAGACATCTAATATCCGATTACTTATCAGAAAGAGTTGAATACATACATCAGCACTTCATACCAACCGTAAATCATAAGTAAAGTACGTTTCATGTAACATATGACTCGAAATAAAAAAAATGAATAAAGTGCACGTAGCAATAGGTAAAACAAAAAAGCAAATTAATTAAAAATATTTAAATATAACACTAACACGTCCAAATTCTGAAGCCCATGAAACATTGACGTGATTTGACACTGTGGGTGACAAATGACACAACGACGTTACATTAACGGGTCGACTTGGGCGTTTTGGCTCCACATTCGGTTTGTTTGTTGGAATCGGATTCTAAAAAAAATTTAATCAAAATTAAAAATCAATTGAAATATTCAAGTTTGCATTATTGTTTAGAAAATAAATCTTACCGGTAACTGCGTTAATTTATTGTTTACTTTAATACAAATGCTAGGTGGAAAGTTATCATCTTGTTCACAACTCGTCTCTAATAAACAAAACCTAAAAAAAAAAGTAAATTAATCAAAAATCAAATATAAATAAAAATAAATACAATAATTAATTAATTCATACCTTAGTTGAACTTGCACAGTGTATTCGAGTTTGGCAGTAGGTCGCATATCTCTACTTTGAATACAACACAAGATTAATATGAAAAAATTTCAAATTCATATCTTATTCTAACCGAGATAAGGTAATATCACTGGCTTGTTGAGGTGTTAAATGAAACATGAAATTATTTTCTTGAAACCGTGATGACGATGATGGAACTAAGGTAGCGGGTTTTAATAATTCACCCAAAACATCATAAAAAGGTAAACGTTTGAATTTAACATCTGGATGAACTGGATAATTATTCGACGATGTTGTATGATGTGGTGTCATGTCTTTTCCGCTGTAATCAAGTGGATTAACTCGCATGTATGGATTCGTTCGAGAAGAAGTCATTTGTGCTGAACTGGGAGCTGAATATGCCGAAACAGTTTTCATTGTATTTTCAATAACTGGTGCTGTGGTTGCGGGTACTGGTACCGAGTTGTACGACTTATTTGAGTTATTCAATGCCGGGTAACGTCTTCTGGAACAAAGATCGATTAAATAAATTAAATCAAAATTGACTTCAACGCCAATTTTACCTATGAAGTTCTTTTATCTTCATTTGAACGGGTAACGAGCGAAGTTTGAGTAATTCCAGGGCCCGGCTTTGAAGTTCATTCTTTCTTCCAGTTTTATTTCGACCAGCAAATCCAAGTAATACTTGTAACTCGGAACAACGAAAATTCATTATCATTTGCTGCAATTTTAAGTTCATTTAATGATTAATCAATTCTAAATCATAATTACTATAAAATCTTACCCTTAATTCGTCCTGATCACCCATCGTGTTGTTGTAAATGGAAATCTCTTATATATCTAAATAGTGTGCCAAAATGATAAAAAGAACAAGCAAAGTTACATTTTTTAAACCAAATTTTTGTATCAAATAAGCTGCTATTATTGAGTACATACATTTTATATTGTAATTTAACTATTTTTAACGTAAAAGAATCTATACTCTTCTCGCATTGACAAACATAAAATCGATGATTATTTTCTTTTTAGCGACCATAATAAATGCGCCATATTTCCAACGCACATGAGGAAATATGACGTCATATTAACGACAATAACGTGCCAATTTTTGAAATCATCAAAATTAATTAAAGAAATATAATTTAAAATGTTTCTCTATGTTTTAACATCTATTTTATAATCTTTAAATCGTTTTTAGAACGTTTTACTTGAAACTCAATAATAAATTAATTTTTTTCGCGACCAATAGATGGCGAAGGCTCCTATTAAATGACTATGAATGACGTTTTAGTTGTCGTACTCGGCAACTTTCGGTTCTTCTCATGATCGGCCGATTCGATTTCCGATGTTTATCATGTTTATATCTCATTTAATGGCAAGTATTTAATATTATACGATGGAACATAGTAATTGGAACGACTGGATAGCAATCAAACAAGATCCTTTTAAAGTTACACAGACTCCGAGTAAATTGCTCATTAACATCGCTTGGAATGAAATCGAGGCCAAGTTTGCCATCACGTGTCAGGTAAGAGAAAAAAATCTTAACTTATACTGTTCACATAGCTAATTAATCAATTAATAAACTCTAACATAGTCTTGTAAAGTACTGCGTAGGCATGATTTTAATTCTGTTTTGTCTGTAATCATGTCATGAAGTTCTATTTTCGTTGTTTGATATTCGGCGCCACCTAGTGATATATGAAAGCATTAAAACAAGTTCGCTTTTGAGTTGTATACAAAATACGAAACTTGAGTTAACAACATATAAATAAACATTGTGTATAAATACAATTCTTTATAGATATATTTGATACAACAACTTATTTATTTGTTATATTTACCCATTTTCTCATAACAATGCATCTGATAAATTAAAACAAATGACAATTACAAAGCCTAAGTTGGTTCATTTAAGACTATTTTTTTCCGCTGAAAAGTGTCTAAAGATACTACAAAAATGTACCCACCTGTTTTTAAAACAAAGTTTCGAAAACTTGTTGCATGTTTCCCTTGATCCGATAAGATGATGGAGGTTTTTTTAATCTATCGAGATGCTCTGCTTTTCAACCTCGTTCCTTTTTAGTTTGATAAGTTTACACCTCATAATTGTCACCTGATGTCGCTGCGCTGCTTAACGGAAATAATTCCGACATTTGAATTAAATTCTAAACTGATTATTTTAAATAACAATTTTCATTAATTAACCTGTTTTTCCTCTGCTTCTTATCTGATCGAGATACCATTGAATTCACATAAAGCTCGAGGCACAGTAAGAAAAGACTACTGATGTTATGCTGCGAGATTAAAGAGCAGACATGTTTTTTAAATAAAAGCTCGTATTAAAATTTGAAAATATATTCGATTAATTTAAAAATTTTATTAATTTATCTATTTTTTTATTTATAGGAACGTCACAGATATGCAAGAGACAAAAATAAACGTGCTTGGGCTGATCTTTTGAGTTTAAGTGACATCATTTATGTGCACCAACAATTAAGTTTAGTTAGTCCCTCCTTATCAACTTACCTCCCGATTTCATTGGATGTTAAATCAACTGATGTGTCTTCATCAACGTGTATAGATCTCGAAAGATATTTTTCAATTGCGGTCGATAAATGTGGCAGAAGTGTTGTTATCGACTTATTATTTATTAAATCAACTGGAGACGAATTTACAGAAGATTTAGACAAGCTTGAAAGAATTAGTTACGAAGCTGATGTTAAGAAATATACAATTGAACTTGAAGATGTAAATAAAATGAGAACAGATGCTGTTAATATGCTGAATACAACTGCTATTTATACATTAGAAGATGAGGTATGTTGATATATGATAGAAATTTGACTTTTTATTGTTTTGTTTACATATGACATTAAATAAACAGAGTTTTGTATGAAAAATGAATAAATTATGTTTATTGAGATCAATACAGTAAAAAAGAATAATAAATATATTTTTTTACTAATTATCAACACTTTGAAAGCTATTTTTAATGTATTTTTAATACAAACTGTATTGATCATAGGGTTACTGGCTACTGGGAATAAAAGGGGTGTGGTTTGTTGGGAGAGCAATTATTTACTTAAACATGGGGTCAATTTCAATCCGAGTTTAGCTTACATAATATTAGAGTTTTTCTAATTAAACACCGATTTTCATGTTAATGCGAACTTGGGAGTTGTACCAGTGCCATGATTGGCGGGTTGTCTAAAACACGCAAACACCTCCAAAAAACACCCAAAAAATCTTGTTAAAAGTCTCAAAAACTAAATAAAAAAATTATGATTATTATTTGTTTCACACAAGAAAATACATCAAATATTTATTAAGAAAAATCACAAACCATCACAAACAAAAAATATAAATAAATAATATCACAATAAAAAATTCCAAAAAACGTTACAAATGTCACAAAACATCACAAGAAATTACAACCAGGTTAAAGACAAATTAAATATTTAAAGAAAATCACAAATTATCACAAATATTATCATAACATAAAATTCAGGAAAATCATATTGGGTTTACAATTTAAGCAAGATGTATTCGTGTTTTTAATACATATTTTCAATGTGATTTTCCAGAATTTTATATTATGATTCCATTTATTTGTGATGATTTGTGATTTTCTTAATAATTAATTTGTGTCTTTAACCTGATTGAATTTTCTTGTGATGTTTTGTGATATTTGTAACGTTTATTGGAATATTTTATTTGTTTATTTTTGTTAGTTTGTGATTTTTCTTAATAAATATTTGATGCATTTTCTTGCGTGAAACAAATGATAATCAAAAATATTTTTTTGTTTTGTTTTGGGGGCTTTTAAAAAGATTTTTGAGGTGTTTTTGGGTGTTTGCGTGTTTTAGAACAACCCCAGATTAACAATGTAAATCTACAAATCACTTCAATTCCTTATTGTACATCAAATAAATGCTTCTCCTGATGATCTTGTTGTGCCTGCTGAAAATACAATGCTCAATAAATGATAAATAGCTGTTAGATTAACTTACTAGAACGTCATTTTAAGATGACTATTATAAAGAGACAGTCCCGGTTGCATTTATCCCTTTTCAAATTTAAATTTAAAAGTTCCGTTAAAATCTTTATTTGATTCATAATATCTTGAGAATTTTCCTAAAAGAAGCAACAAATTAAAGATTATCTGATTAAATCTTTCTTAATTGGGTCGTAAATATAAAATTTTACATAAACAAGGTGTATATTTTCCCCCACAAACCATTGAAATTGTGTTGCATAAAAGAACTATAAATATTTGCAAATTTCAAGCTCTGAAATGCTTGCTTAATATGCATTGAAACAGGGAGTTACTTGCTATTCAAAATCGTAAATAAATACCCACTACACGAGCAATTTTTATTTTATGTACACCCGGTGCTACAGAAGAATCCCAATAACATACATTAAGTAGAGGAATAAACTGGTCCGGCGGCTTCACACAGTAAACCGCCATTTTAATTGTATACATAAAGACCGCGTACTCGTAGATGAAAAGAAAAATAAAATAGCTAGACAAAATATCAAAAGATAATATTTTTT